>JASAMY010000595.1:0-64595 GCA_030248085.1 Paralinhomoeus sp. GSCO2_6 | reverse complement strand
GCAAGCACAGTTTCATCGGCTACCCAACAAATAAACTCGTAGCACACACCAGGGTGAATCGTAGGAAATGTTGACAGGAGGCTCTGTCACAGGACCAATTTTGAACTGTACCTAAGTAATTGCTACGTATTTACACGAGCGAGCGTACAATTCTTCATGGAGTGCACACGCGTGCATGTGTCTTTCGCATTTTTGTTTTGTTTTGCGATCCGGGTTCTTTCGTTCCAGCCGTTGCAGCGACGCGCAAACGGGCTTAGGAACGCGGCTACGTCGGCTGTCTGCGAGCCCGCCCGTCGTCCGCGAGCCCGCCCAGGTGTCGCCGCGCAAGCGGGATTCGGTTCATTTAGGCGGCCCGCTCTGCCATCCCAGCTCTACGGCAATTCGCCGGCCCCGTCAGAAAGTCGATGCCAACTTCGCCCTTCCCCAGGCAGCACTGACGATGACGACGAGGGCCAGTCCTGCGTCGTCGTCTTCCCAGACTATCGTCTCCACGGCGGCGTCGCTGGCGCCGTACCGTTGCTGTCTGTGGCCTCTCGTGAGAGGCCTCTCCTCTCGGACGATTTCCTGTAATTAAAAAGGACCCCAGCGCAAGACCGCCGAGCCTGCGTCTCCAAGCAGCTGTATGCGTCATCGCTCGGGCGTGGCACCGAGCCGGAGTCGCTGCGTCGGGCTTACGAGGCTGCCCGCGGAGGCGACTTGCCGGTGGCGAAATGGAGAATTTGCCGAACTTCGGTTGGCGCTGCCTACCGCTTCGCTAGACTGGCTCAAGACGGCTCCGGACTTGGCCGACTTCAGCCAGCTCAAAAATCGATCGGCAGGCGACAAGGGCAAAATGTCAAAAGAAGCCACCAAAAGTGACAAAACATCGAAACTTCAAAAGAAAAACATGGTCGAAACAGCGATGTGGTAGCCCAGTCTTGCGGGACATAGCCACGCAAGCGTCGACTATCAGTATCGTGACGGTGCACGCTAGTTCATCTTGCCGATTCAATCGTGACGAACGGTGCCAAGCGCTTGTTTCGCGCTTTTCTGTATTTTTCAACGTGAAATCCCGCCCTTTCTAAAGGCAAGCTCACTCTGACGGTAGAGGATATCACACCCGTGCGAGACTTTACTTCACCCTTCCACGCACTTTGCCTGCGACGCCTTTCGACTTGCCGCTCCTGAAGGGCGACCGCCACTTCTGCCCACTGCCGGCTGAGGCCGTCGAAGTGCGCGTGGTGGGCGCGGTCCTCGTCGTCCACTGCGCCGCGCCGATGTCCGGCCGCCGCCTGAGTTGCCGACGCGCTGGTCGACGCAACCAACGTTGTCGACAAGCGCAACGTATTGTACCATCGGCACGACGAAACATGCGGCTGCAGCGGCCTGCGGCGGTGGCGGTGGGGCGCGCTGGGCCGCGTAGATGCACCCGGACTCGACTGCGGTCTGCACGAGGCTGAGGGACATCAGGAGCGTGACGTGAGGCGCGAACGCGTGACGGTGAGCGGCTGCGTCCGAGCCGACGCGGCGGACGGAGGCGGCCGTCCAGATATAAAGGATACCAAGCGCTGCCGTGCAGTAGACCCGGATGCAGACCAGGCGCGACAGGAAAGACGACACGCGCAAATTCTCCTGACAGCTGGTAGCGCTCGCTCAAGTCGCCCGATGTTGAGCCTGGCCTTTTGAATATTGCAGAGATGGAAACGAACGATGGAAAGAGCATTCATTGCCAGTCGGCTCACCTGCCTACAGATTCTTCCGCTTCCTTCGGTTCAGTGTGTGAACGACGACGAGAAGCGTCAGCGAGACCAGATTTAGAAAAATGTCGCGCCGAGCGTGCGCACCACAACTCGTCTCAGAGCGGTCGCTCCGTTGATCATCTGCGAGCAAAAGGCCCACCATTCTTCGGGCTGTTCCCCCAGGAAGGAGTCCGCTCCGTAGAGTAGGCAGAAGGTCAGAGCGACTGAACCGACAAAATCGAAAGTCGCCAAGCCTGCCGTCAGCGCCTCACCTGAGCGACCATCAGGGCCACCAGCTGGTCGAATGCCTGCGCGACTCGTCTCGTAGGTGGGCGCCCGCAGCGTCGCGTGGGACGCGCTCGACCGCGACGACGACCAGACCGAAAGGCGACGCCATGAACCAGACGCCCTTGACGCGCGATCGCCACACACAGGTGCTCCTGCTGTGCGCGAACCAGCAGCCGGCGCAGTCTGCCGCTGAACTCGCCGTCAGGCCTGGAGCTCAGCAATGCCTCGTCTTTTTTCTCCGCTTTCACACAGTCGGACTCTAGTCGCCCACCCGAATCGTAGCTCGCGTCGAGCACGTGGGCGAGACAGCCGACGACGCCCGGTAGCAGCAGGTTGACGACGACGAGCTTGGCGTTGGCGTGCATCGCGCCCTTCCTACGGAGCGACTCGAGCGCGCGCGCCCCCACCGCGGCGCCCGTCAGCGCGGCCGCGACGACGCCGATCCTCGTCGCGGACCAGCGAGCCGCTCCTCGCCAGCTCGCACGCCAGCAGGCACACCGTCGACACGTTCGGCATCCCGTCAGGCGCATCGACTTCGGCACAGGGCTTCGGGAAAGTTGGCAGCGCCAAAAGTACGCGCAATACCTACTAACAAGGAGACGAAACAAGACAAATTAATGATGGCGCAGGGGATAGCAACGCAGTTGAGAAACCATAAATAACAGCCGAGTGTAGTGGTGCGTCAGCAGAGCAGAGCAACAGCGTAGGTCTTCCGCCCGGGGCGCTTCATTTATATTGCGTTCTGTGACATTATATGACAGCGAAAACACCGAAGGAGGGCGATGCGAGCGCGATCGACGAGGAGATGGGGATGGATGGGACGACGTTGTGTATTTGTGTAACCGGGGGGTGGGGAGGGTTCCGCGAGACTTTTCCAACCACCCCCTCCCCAAAAAAAGAAACCGCAGCGCACCCAGCATTTTTTAACTGTTTTTTTTTCAACCTGTCCAAAACGATGACAACAGTGAGGAATTGTGTGATTTTTTATTATATCTCAGTCTATAACACAGCAAAATAGCCCATTTAGACCTTAGGTATTTTGGCCCAATGTTGACCAATCCAAGATTCCTTGTGAACATAATCACTAGCGTCGAAAATCAGTCTCGTGTCGATGCAAGCTAGTTCATCTTGCAGACTCAATCGTCACGCGTGAACTCGACCGCTTGTCCTGGGCACTGTACTTCGCACTGTGTGTGCGACAGCGTGCCGTTTCTAAAGCAAGTATGCGATCGCCTATACCCTGTGCCGCTTACAAATTCATCAGCCGATTCACTCCTCTTCCCACACACCTGGTCTGTTGCCCCGTTCGACTTGTCGCTTCTGAAGAGTGACGGCCGCTGCAGCCCACTGCCGTGACAGAGCGTCGAAGTGCGCGTTGTAGGCGAGTTCACGGTCGTCCTCTGAGCCGCGCCTCCGCCGTCCTGCCGCCTGAGTTGTCGACGCGCACCGGTCGACCCACGCGACGTTGCCGACAAGCCGAAGGGTTACCTTCGGCCCTTGAACGTGCGGACGCGACGTCCGGCGGTGGCGGTGGCGGGACGCGCGGGGCCGCGCAGATATAGACCGACTCGAGCGAGGTCTGCACGAGACTGAGGGCCGTCAGGAGGCTGACGTGCGCCGTGAACGCGTGCGCCGCTTCGTCCGAGCCCGCGCTGCGCACGGAGGCCGCCGTCAGGACGTAGAGGACGCCGAACGCGGCCGAGTAGAAGGCCCTGATGCAGACGAGGTGCGACAGGAACGACGACACGCGCACGTTCTCCGACAGCTGGTAGCGCTCGCTCAAGTCGCCCGTCGTCGAGCCTGAGATTTCTCCTTCCGCGGATCCCGAATACCATTGTGAGTTTGCAGCTCACCAGCCGAAAGATTCCTCCGTTTCCTTCGGTTCAGTGTGTGAACGACAATGAGGAGTGTCAGCGAGAGCAGATTAAGAGACGTCGCGCTGAGAGAGCGCGTCACAGCTCGTCTCAGAGAAGAGGCACCGTTGATCATCTGCGAGCAAAAGGCCCACAACTCTTCGTGACTTTCACCCAGGAAAGCGTCCGCCCCGTAGACTAGGCAGAACGAGAGCCACTGAACCGACAAATTCAAGATACCCTACTAGCTAACCTAAGTCAAGTGACGGGTTAAGCTAGGTCGAGCGGCAAAGAGCCTGTCGTCTAACGCCTCACCTGAACGGTCATCAGGGCCACCAGCTGTCGAATGCCGGCGCGACTCGTCTCGTAGGTGGGCGCCCGCACCGTCGCGTGGACGCGCTCGACCGCGACGACGACCAGACCAAAGGGCGACGCGGTGAACCAGAAGTTTCTGGCGCGCGTCCGCCACAGACACGTGCTCTTGCTCGGCGCGAACGCGCAGACGGCCGTTGCGCTCGCTGTCATGCCTGGAGCGCCCCCCGGCGGCGTCTATTCACCAATTTGTCAACCTCGAAATCGGGAGAAACCAACCGAGGTCGTAGGCCGCGTCGAGGACGTGAGCGAGACAGCCCACGACGCCCGGGAGCAGGAGGTTGACGACGACGAGCTTGGCGTTGGCGTGCATCGCGCCCTTCCTACGGAGCGAGTCGAGCGCGCGCGCGCCCACCGCGACGCCCGTCAGCGCGGCCGCGACGACGCCGACCCTCGTCGCGACCAGCGAGCCGCTCCTCGCCACCTCGCACGCCAGCAGGCACACAACCGACGCGTTAGGCATTGCGCAATGCGCAAGGCACTGATTTCAGCTGTCGGCGACAAGGTTTCAATCGCACTCAAAGTAAAGGCGATACGTCCTATACAAAGGAGGCAAAAGTAATGACGGCACAGGGGACGCCCTCGCGGCTCAGAAACCATAATTTCGAGTGTATCGAGTGCGTCAGTGGAGCAGCGCAACTCCGCGTGTCTTCCGACCTGATGAAGTCGTCGTCAGCTGTATATATTGCTCATCTAAGGCAACAAAAAGCCAAGATAGCGGCAGCGGGTGCACGCGAGGACGCGACGCGACGAAAATACACGCGCGGCGGCGAAAGATCGCGATGAGAGAAAAAGGAGCCAGAACCACGCCATTGATTGGGGAGAGACGCTATATGTGTCACCGGTCGACGGCGGAACGGCTGCGCGCTCGCTGCTGGAAGCGGCGGACGATCTCCTCGATGGGCACGCCCTTGGTCTCGGGCACGTACTTGTGCGTGAACATCAGGAAGAAGGAGAGCAGCACCGTGAACACCAGGAACGAGTACTGCTGCATGTACTTCTGGAAGGGGGAGAGGTCTCTCTGCGTACTGACGAACGACTGCTTCAGTCGATGAGCGCCTCCTACCTTGAGAAAGAGAAAGGTGACGCCGACGACGAAGTTGGCCAGCCAGTTGACGGCCACCGCGATGCTGTTCGCGTGGCCGCGAGCGCCGTGCAGGAACAGCTCGCTCACGTAGAACCAGGGAATTGAGCCTGCAACGACGGTCCTGCGGTTCACTACCAGAGAGGGGGGGGGGGTTGTGTCTTGTGGGCCCACCTGGACCGGTAGCAAAGGAGACGACAAAGGCGAAGACGAAGAAGACGGCCAGGTGTGAAGCCCAGAACACGTTTGCCTCCTGCACATAGACTTTGTTTTTTGTTTTTCGAACGCACGCACGCACGCACGCACGCACGCACGCACGCACGCACGCACGCACGCACGCACGCACGCACGCACGCACGCACGCACGCACGCACCCACGCACGCACACACGCACGAACGCACGCACGCACGCACGCACGCACGCACGCACGCACGACGCATGCACGCACGCACGCACGCACGCACACACGCACGCACGCACGCACGCACGCACGCACGCACGCACGCACGCACGCACGCACGCACGCACGCACGCACGCACGCACGCACGCACGCACTGGCACGCACGCGCGCACTGGCACGCACGCGCGCACGCACGCACTGGCACGCACGCACGAGAAGCGTGAGCATGATGACGAGCATGACGGAGCAGACGGTCATGCCGCCCAGTCCGTAGAGATGGAGCGTGCGCCGGCCGAAGCGCGGGTGGTCGACCAGGTAGACGGAGACGACGGTCATGATGACGTTGAGGCCGCCCATCGTCAGCGTCGCGTACGTCGCCATGTCGCCCGTCAGCCTGGCCGCCTTGAAGATGTTGTTCGAGTAGTAGATCGCCTGAGCGCAGGTGCGCGCGCGCGTTCCGCCGCCAGTCCGGGTCACGTGGACGCTGAGACGCGACTCACGACGTTGATGCCGCTAAACTGCTGCGAGCACATCATCATGACGGCGATGAAAAGCGGCCAGCTGAGCTCGGGCTTCGTGAACATGTCCAGGAAGCGCACCTGAATACGACGCGTTCTTCTGGGGGGTGGTGGGACGCTTGGGTGTATCGGAATATAATCGGACCTTGGGCATGGCCTTGATCTGGGCGTGCTCGTCCTCGATGACGACGACCTCCGCGTGGATGTCGTGTCGCTGACGGAGCTTGCGCAGGTCCTTCTCGGCCTGACTCTTCTTGTTCTGCGCGATCAGGTTGTACTTGGGCGTCTCGGGGCAGAAGGGCAGCGTTGCCAACTGGAAGATGGCCGGTACGCCCGTGAAAGCTGCGCCGGAATAAAGCGGTTTTCGGACGGGTACAAAGCCAACAAATCGTCCATGGAAAAAACGTGCATTTTTGCGTGTGATTGCTCTAATGCTGTTTCTGTTCACGCACGCGTTTTGTGTTTCGTCTAGCCACGATACGCGTATGCTGGTGCTGTGCAAAACAAGTACACTCGCTATCTATACATTCTCTGCTCGCACAGCGATGTGACAACCCGCAACGAGTGCGCCGCAGGAGAGGCGCATCCAGGAGCAAGCGTGGCGGCTCACCAAAGAGCAGGGGCCACTGGACGCGATTGCCCAGGATGTAGGACAGGCCGAGAATCTGCGAGACGAGGATGGAGATGGTGACGACGAGCTGGTGGGTGCTGCCGAGCGCGCCGCGCATGTTCACGGGCGACACCTCCGTCAGGTACATGGGCGCGAAGCCGCTGTTCAGGCCTGCGCGAACCGGTCGAAACCGGTTCAAATATTGACGAAAGCGGTTGGAGGCTCTCACCACTGTTGAAGCCGATGACTAGGCGACCGATGATGAAAATGGGGTAGGCGTCGAAGAGCTTGCTGAAGCCCATGAGAGCGGCGGCGATGAAGGCGAAGATGTTGTTGAGCAGCATCGCTCCTCGTCGTCCGAACTTGTCGGCCATCCAGCCGCTCAGTAGGCCGCCGAACTGCGAGAATTATCGCATTTTCTCTCTCTGCCAGCGCGCAGCCCAACCCAGCAGCCCGTACCATGCCTCCGATGCAGAAAATGGAGACGGACAAGGACCAAACGAGCGTGTTCTCCTCCTCGGTCATTGTCTTGTTGAACATGACGTGATGCGACTCGGCCATCCAGTCCCGAACGATCTGAAGGCGACCGCTGCAGCGCCCCCAGCTCCTGTGAGAGTCGTCGAGCTCGACGCACGCACCGCTGCGGGCGCGTTGACCACGCCGGTGTTGTAGCCAAACTGGAAGGAGCTGCCGGCCGCGCAGACGATGACGACAAAGAGCAACCACAGGGTCATGCGGCCCTGAGGAAATCGGCAGCAGTTCGACACACATGGCGACCAGGGTCACACTCCACCGCTCACGCTCATCAGCACCGGTTGCATGCTGTACTTTCTGGTGTCGTAAAAGGTGTCTCCGCTTGTGCTGCTGCCGCTGCTCGGCGAGCCGTCGCCCTGGGCCGCGTCAGTGTCGGGGTCGTCGACCGGCTTGAGCAGGAGGCCGCTGGTGGTCGCGTCGGCGTCGAGCAGCGCCGACGAGGAGGCTGGCTGCTCCATTCCGACGCCGTCTCGTCGAGCGCTGCGCGTCATCCTCGCCTGCTTGTTTGCGTCGAACTTTTTTAGACTGGGCAAGCTGGGTGCAAGCCGACTGTCGTCGGCGGCTGGCACGTCCGTCTGCCGATAGTCGCGCGCTACGGCTCGTCAACCAGCGGAAATTGTCGTCGGAGAGCTTGTTTCTTCGCTTTTGATTCTTCAGCGACGAACGAGTACACAATAAAAGTGGCAGCGTTTGTTGACGCCGCTTGTGTTGGACAACAACAAGGCGCGTCGTCAAGCTGGGAAGTTCAAAGCGAGCGAGAGGACCTCACACGAGCAAGCAGGAAGACGACAAGTGCCCGCCCGTCTGACGCCGCCGTTTCGAGTAGGCGTGTCGGGCGGCTGATAAGACGGCGGCCCGGGCCTTTTTGCAGGCCGTCTGTCACGCGCCGACCACCGCCGTCTCGGCCGAAACGATAAACTCAAAGGAGGCGCACTCGGCCGGGGAAAAAAGCCCAGAATGAAGGAAACGCGGTGTGTTTTTTCCTTCGAGTTGACGAGTTTATTGTCTGACGTCTGACGTGCGCAGCAGACGAAGAGCTGATTGACGCCTAGCTGGCGACCTGTCGTCTGCGGCATCGGACGACACCTGCGATCGCACCATGCCGGGCCAATCTGGAAGTTGACAGGCACGCCTGCTGAGTAGGCAGTGAAATTTGTCCTCGGCACGTACAGCTCGCGTCAGCATTTCACAAGCGGAGAGAAGTCTCGTTTGTTTTGTCGGCGAACCGAGGGTGTTGCTGACCTGTAAGGATACACCGGGCCAACGCCGGTACGGACGTGCGCTGAGCCGCATGACGAAGCGAAGAGTAGTTGAGAGGCGTCGATGATAGATAATGACCGCAAGAAGCGAAGCGTCAACACTGGAAGGGGGATGGGAGTGGTGTGCATGCACGTGCGCTGCACGTTCTGGCCTTGGCTGCAGTGGGCTGCAGACACGTCCATCCGAAGCGGTTGACTTTGCATATCGATTGCACGTACACGATGCACTTGGAAGCACGTGTAGTGGTAAAGCACACGCCGAAATTTGTACCGTTAAAAAACGTCTTATGCCACCATACGTTTATGGCTCTTTATGGCACGTATGTATGTCCACATTAGACCATAAACACCACTGGACCATGATACCGCTCACTCCTCATCTCCACCCATCAGATACCACGGTGTCAGGTTGCTGTGGGAAGGCCGAGACAACGGATGTGCAGTGCCACTTTGTGCAGTATCGAAGATGTGAGAGCTGCAGACCCACCCGTTGCGGTGCGCGCACGTGCACATTGCGGGTGCACGCAGGCGCGTGACAGCGGCATAACTGCACTCATCATTGGACCGACGGTACAGATAAAAGTGATTTGTATTACTGGAGGCGCATGCGGCCTTTGGCCGCCAAACTCCTGGCGAAAGGGTTCCGTGGCTTTGGCCAAAAGTCAGTACCAGGCGGGGGCCCACCTTGCCTCGCTGCAGAACAACGCCCATTGTTATTTATCCGGCGCCGCCCTGTGATCTTGTGATCTAGTCAACGGCCATTGTGCTGCTAGAGTTGGGAAAAATACGTTTTGACGTTGGACCGACGCATTTTTTTGAAAAAATACGGTATTTTTTTGAAAAAATACGTATCTTTTGTATTTTTTTGGAGCATGTATGTACATGTACCATACATCATAGTAAGCCATCAGCGAAGTGTCCAAAGCTTAGAAATCGGTGCATACGAACGCTGAATGTTGTAAAACTGCGCAAGCACGCAAGCGGACGTGTAGGAGTGTGTGTGCGTACGTGTGTGTGAGAGGTGAGTGTGTGGGTGAGTGGTGCGTAAGCGGAGTAATGAGTGACCAGGAGATTTGGCACCCAACAAAGTGAGCTAAGAACGCGACACAGGGCGCGACACAGAAATTGAGGGCGTGAAGAAGAGCTAGCAATAGCAAAAGCTAGCAGAATCAATTGTTGGGTCCGTGTCCGCTGCATCCAAAACCTACTGTAAGCAAAACCTAAGCGTCGTAAGGATAATGTGATGTAAAACAAATCGTCTTTTGGGAAATTTACCCACCACACAACTCACAAAATGCTGTTCAATGTAAGGTACATTGATTAACAACAAATGTTTTATTATCGATTGCTGGCTGATTCAACAAAATACAGGTTTACGACTTCGACTTACGACTGTGACCTTACGATTACGACTACGACCGTATTTTTTAAAAATAAGATACAGGCGGCAACGTACTTTTTCAAAAAAATACGTGTATTTTTTTGAAAAAATACGTTTGAAAAAATACGCGCCCAACTCTATGTGCTGCGCCAGGTGGTTGTCGTCAAATAAAGTGTTAGAATCCTAAAGTCTTGGGTCCAAGTGTTCCAAATTTCATAACAATCCGACAGATGAAACAAAAGTTATTCAAAAAAGAAATGTGATTATTAACAAAAACACCCTTGATATGGCGCAGTGCTCTGTGCGCTGCCGCTGCGCTACGCCGCGCTGTCATGTCGCGGGGCATACCTGTGGCTGGAGGGGTGGGGGGGGGTGGGTGGGGGGTAATGATGGCAATTTTGACGTTTTTCATTTTTAGGTAGGTAGGTTAGGTAAAACTGGTCACAAAGAAGCCTTAGGTAGGTTAGGTTAGGTAAGCTAGATCTTGCTGCTAGGTAGGTAGGTAATCGGGCAAATTCTTTAGGTTATAGGTAGGTAACTTAGGTAACTCCAAGTGTCAGGCAATAGTGCATGCATGTAGTGTAAACCTCCGAGTAGTGCTTGCCACCACTATGCATTCAACTTATCTTTACCCTGGACAGTGTTAGAGGAGGTTTTAAGAGTCTTAACTTTAAACTTTGAAAGCGCTCACCAAATCCAGAATGCAATAATCAAGCTTGTCAACATGTCACAGTGATTTCAGGCGTGTGTGTGTGCGTGCCTGCCCTGCCTGCCTGCCTGCCCAGCCTGTTTGCGTGCGCGCGTGTTCGCGTGCGTGCGTGCGTGCGTGCGTGCGTGCGTGCGTGCGTGCGTGCGTGCGTGCTTGCGTGCGTGCGTCCGCGTGCGTGCGTGCATGCGTGCGCGCCGGTGAGCGCGTGCCGGTGAGTGCGTGCGTGCGTCCGTGCGTTGGTGCTTGCTTGCGTGCGTGTGTGTGTGCGTGCCTGCCCTGCCTGCCTGCCCTGCCTGTTTGCGTGCGCGCGTGTTCGCGTGCGTGCGTGCGTGCGTGCGTGCGTGCGTGCGTGCGTGCGTGCGTGCGTGCGTGCGTGCGTGCGTGCGTGCGTGTGTGCGTGCGTGCGTGCGAGCGTGCGTCCGCGTGCGTGCGTGCGTGCGTGTGTGCGTGCGTCCGCGTGCGTGCGTGCGTGCATGCGTGCGCGCCTGTGAGCGCGTGCCGGTGAGTGCGTGCGTGCGTGCGTCCGTGCGGTGGTGCTTGCTTGCGTGCGTGTGCGGGCCGGCCCTGCCTGCCTGCCCTGCCTGTTTGCGTGCGAGCGTGTTCGCGTGCGTGCGTGCGTGCGTGCGTGCGTGCGTGCGTGCGTGCGTGCGTGCGTGCGTGCGTGCGTGCGTGCGTGCGTGCGTGCGTGCGTGCGTGCGTGCGTGCCGGTACGTGCGTGCGTGCGTTTGAAGTTGCTTGGTTGTTTGCCGTTAACATCCAGTGCGTGAAAACACCTCTTATTAATTAATGAGTGTAAGCAGTGAATACACTAATGTGCACTTCTTGCTGTATGCGCACAATTCAAATACGGAAAATTTTATAGCATAGCCTACATATTCTAAGAATCACAATCAAATCAGAATCCCCCGTCACAAAATCCTGGATCCGTCACTGATATACTTCACACTTTCTGCAGCACTAATTGGGTGAGGGCAGATGTTTCAATCTGGGCGAATCCAGAGTACTTGGAGGCGGCAGTATTGCAGGCTTTATGTGAGGCTACAGTGAGTTGAATACACAATAGTTTAAAGCGGACGCCCCCGAATCCCCACCCCATGATTGTTCTTACTATGAAGATCGCCCCTCTGAGCTGAGACTGTATATTACTGTACAACCTATATCATGTTAAGTTTGAGGGAATGATGTCTCGAGTCCAAACCCCGCCCACACACTGATTCAGTAGGTGTTCTTGAGTAGCATTCTTAAAGTAAAATGATTCAGTTTCTGTAGACTACATCGAAGGACTACAATGTATTCCAGGCTACGAATATCTCGACACAGACGCAGCTGACAAAGAAATAATAATCTTGCCAACGACAACAACCAGGCAAATCCGACGGCCGGAAGCGAAAACAACGGCCACGTTCGCATACTGTATGTGCAAATGCTTCTGTTTGCACATACCATTTTTTGGCTCCATGAATTTTAGCTTAGGTAGGTAACCTAGTAGGTAACGGCAAAATCTAGGTAGGTAGGTTAGGTACAGGTAGCTCGAATTTCGCGCTAGGTAGGTTAGGTTAGGTTACCTAGGCCGAAAAAAGGCTAGGTAACCTACTAGGTAGGTAACCTACCTTGTAGATAGGTTGGTAGGCCTTGGAGGTAGACCTTGGACCTTGGAGGTAGGTAGGTTGCCATCACTAGTGGGGGGGAGTGGTTGGGCCCCACTATTTTTCCAACACCCACCCAGACCCCGCCCCAGAATTTTCCCAAACGATTTCCACCCTGTCTAAAACGATAAAAGTGAGTAAATGTTGGTGCTTTCAGTGCTTTTTAGGGCTATATGATCATAAACTAGCTATATGCGTCGCGTGTGTGACGACGCCCAGCTGGTAGCTGCACACCACCACAATCGGTAGGTGGTCTGCGCAAGTCATTGTAGCCATTGCTGCTTGTTCCCTACTGGCTGACAGCCGACCCCCCCCCCCCCCCGCGCCCCCTCCCCTCTCCCCCCCCCCCCTCTCCAAACCAATCGAGCGAGCAGGTCACGTATTTGTAATTCGGCGTGTCATAAGCATTGGACAGAAATTCGCTGCACTGTAATCGGATGATGGAACCAAGACAATGCCAATATGGCCGCCAATCTGCAAACATATGACAGAGACTTCGACAACAGCCAGAATTAGCCGTTGCTGCGGTTGGCCCTGCTGAGTGCTGACGTCCCCCACCCCCACCCACCCCAATCGCAATCGGCATGTCGCGAGCATTGGACAGAAATTCGCTGCACTGTAATCGGATGAAGCGGACGAAACAATGTTTGCTTTCTGTCGCTTCGTCGTACAGTCCGCGGACATCACGAGAAAGGCAACACAGCAGTCAAGTGGCGTACAAGACGTCGCCCACTGCGCTGGACAAATCGGTACACGAGTTGGTTTGAAGCTAGATTTCTCTGTCGAGCGATTTAGACCACGACGACCATGCAACGTGTCCGTTCGAAGCACCTCTCCATCGCAGTCATAGTCGCAGCGGCTCAGCTGCAGACTGCGCCGCTCTGTGTCTGCGACTTTGACTCGTACGACGAAGAAGTAACCATCAAAGAAGAGGACATCAGAAGTATGGCAGCCAAGTACAAGGCCGATCTGTGCGAAGTCGAGTGGAGCCGCGATACTCGAAAGGATTATCGATATGCTGAACAACTTCTTTGCTGCTTCTATGGTTTTCTTTTGGCGACTCACGCCTGCTGATGACTGCGGTTTTAGACGGCCTCGGAACTAGTGATGGCAACCAATACCTAGCTAGGTTACCGTAAATCCCCCAATGAACGCCCTGGGCGTTCATTTTTTCAACCTACCCTCTACCCTGGGCGTTCATTGGAGGGGGGCGTTCATTGAAGGGAAGGGGGGAGCGTTTATAAACTCAACTACTAAATGGCGTTGCAACGATGCTGTGCAGACCCAATAGTTAAACATAAGAATTGCGTAGTTAAACATAAGAATTGTACAGTTATTGACGCAAATCGCCTTCTGCAGTGGCTGTTCTAGTGCGTACAGGCAATATACAGTACCCAAACATAGAATACCGCGTGACAACACTTGTTTTGACCAGCATTTTATTGCATAACTGTGTTCTAAAGCACGCCCCTGTGCGTTCATTGGAGAGTGGGCATTTATTTTTTCAACCTACCCTCTACCCTGGGCGTTTATTGGTACCTACCTAGTAGGTGACCTAGCCTTTTTTCGGCCTAGGTAACCTAACCTACCTAGCGAGAAATCGAGTTACCTGCACCTATCCTACCTACAGCCGATCGATTTGCCTTTATGAAATTTCTGCAGCAAGGCGCCTCGGCAGCAAGGCGACCGTGGCGAGGCCAAGGTGACCGTGAAGAAACCACTGGTCGGTTCGTTGCGGTTCGTTACGAAGGAGCTCGAGTACAAGCTCGGCTGCGAATCTGGATTGGGTGTGCGTCTTCGCCTATTCATGGCTAACGTCCCTGTCAGCCTAACGTCCCAACGGTGTGCCCTATTTCTCTTCAATCCAAGGCCAATCCTATTCAGCCTAACGTCCCAACGAAGAACGATTACTCAGCTACATACCGTAAACCCTATGATTAGCCCCCTAGATAATTAGCCCCCTAATATGCAATTGCATGATGCCTAATTAACATGCATTGGCTTTGATTGACCTGCATTCCAACACTTTGCAGTTTTATCATTGCAGTGATTTATCATTGTACAACTGAGTATTCTCAACATTATTTTATTTCATGAGACAAATTGATGTTGAACCACTTTGGAGCACTTTGCAAGCAGGAGTCCTGAGTTCGAAGCGGCTAGTACGCATAATATGCAAGAGATATGCATTGCATTGCATATGCATGTCTGCGGTTGCATATGCAGTATGCGATGGGGTAAGAGTGGAAACGGGGCTCACCAGGATCCTTGATTGCCTCTCCTCTCCATCCGATTCCATCTTCCAACAAATTGAAAGAAAAAAAACAATTTGCTCCAGAAGATTGGTGGGGTCGCGAAATTCAAGGTGTGATACACTTTTGGCTCTTTAAAATACCGCTCTTGCCACTCAGAACTTTCGCTGTTGTCCCCCGATTTTAGACATGCCCGTTTTTATACCCGTTTTATAATATACCTGTTTTGCGGCATAGTTGACGCCCGCAGATGCGGTCCGCTTTCACCTCCTTTCTTTTTCTTAAAAACACCTGTTCTTCATGCATACCGTTTTTTGCGTAAACACAACATCACGCGGTGATCAGCACAGTATACCGTAAATCCTCCAATAGTTCCCCCGGGGCACTATTTTTTCATTGTCTCTCAAGAGGGGGGCACTATTAATTTCGTCAGATTTTTACGCAATTTTGCAGCAAAATTTAACATTAAAATGCCTTAAAATGCACACAGGTAACTAGAATTTAAAAGTTTAATTGAAATACGTGTATTGCACACATGATTACGCACCATACATGCACTTTTAATGCAACTGGGTAGCGTTCAAAATTTGTTTTGGCGCGAATTTAAAATTGACTTGCCCCCGGGGGCACTATTGGAGGGGGGGGGGTCTGTTGGAGGATTTACGGTAATTGGTCCGGCCTTTAGCATGTGTAGACTCAGGAAGCATCAAGCAGCAGGTGTACGTCTCTACATCCAATGTCATAGCCATCGGTACAAGCACCTGTACCCACTGTACTGGTAATTTCTCTTCATTTCTATATGTCAAGAGTCGTTCGACTTGCGTGCTGTTTGCCGCATTCCACCATTGTGTAGAGTGTGTTCAGACCGTTGATCCATGTCGCAGTTCTCGCCATGTTAGCCTGAAAACGCAGTTGTCTGAACTGTACGCTTCGTTGGCAACATTTCGCTCCCACTCAACTGAACGATCAACTTATTGAAAGCAGCCTTCCCGGAAGGCTAAAAGGCCAGCTATAGCTGCCAAACTCGCACTGTCAACTCAATTTTTCAAAGTGGCCGGCAGACTACTCAGTACACATGTACCTAGGTAACTATGGACTTGGCAATGACTGTCAGTAATACGCAAAAACTCCATCGGTCCGTGTTGGAATGTTGGTGCGTGTCTGTTTGCGTCTGCTAATTACGTAGAGTGTCCAAATAGCGCTTCCGACTCATCAGCGCACTGGGCGACAGCACAGCGCGAATCTCTTGCGTTGGTCACATCACTATTTCTTTCGCAGCGATTTCGCATTTCTTTTACTCACTGCACCGCCCACCGCCTTCGAGTGACTCAATTGGCACCGGATCATCATGACATTATCAGACAAACTGCAAAAATTAAAGAAAATGTACTTGATTGTCATGTAACGCATTCAAAGTTTTTAAAATATTGTTGTATTTTTCTGTGAGGCGATCACCGCCGTCTGAGAGTACGGTATATGTATGTGCTGGTAGCGTACTGTGAGTGAACGTTCCAGTAACTTCCATAGTGGCGGTTGTTTTTTTTTTGTTTTTGGACAGAAAATGATGGGACGGATTGTGGTTTTACGGTTTACGGAAGGTTGATCGATATGTGTCGCATTTCGTAGTTCCCAGTCACTTTTGTGGAAAGTTCTTGGAACAGAAGTGAAGTGTGCCTTTAGAACGGAAATTGACTTGCTGACGATGAAGAGTGGTGATTCGGTGAGCAAGGACTTCTTTCAGCAAACCAGCATTCATGGTCTGAAGTACTTGGCATCAGAGAACACCGTCTACTGCAGAAAGTCAGTACTGTGAGCAATCGGGCGCAACGGAAGGGGATTTTGCTGTTCAATTTTAAATTTTTAATTGAATGTTCTTTCGCAGATTGGCCTGGTTTCTACTGGTCGTGGTGTGCGCTCTCGGAATGGTGGCCCAAGTGAGCCAGCGCGTGCTGGAGTGGAACCGCAACCCCGTGCTCACCAACATCCACATCGAATATCAACAAGAACTCACTTTTCCAGCCATTGCCATCTGCAACCACAACAGTTTCCGGTCGGTATGTAGGTGAAGCTGAGCGGCTTGTAAAGGTAACCCTTTTTGAGAATGTCGGAGCAATGTCCCAGCGAAAAACGCGAAAATTGTACAGTGGTGGTGGGAATCGAACCCACGACCCTAGAGAGGGTTCCTAGCAATCCGGGCCAGCGCCTTAGCCAACTCAGCCACACTGCCGCGAGTTCGCTCCTTATATGGAGGGTCTCCGTTTGTGTGCAAGCCCCAAGCTCTGGTGGCTATACTGTGCGTGCTGTTGGTCGCATCTGCAGACCTTGAACAGCAATTACAATGAGAGTGAAGCCTCAAGCCCTCCAGCCTTGAGAAGTAATTATTGAGACATTGGTGATGGAACGGAGAGTCTGACTGAACGGAGAAAAATTTTCAGGATTTCCCAAATGCGCAGCGAAGAGTACGACAGCGTCATGCGGAAGATGGAACATTGTGCGTGACGTTGAAGGCGCTTACGTCGTCTATGCATGCGCAATTCCGCTGATTGGGAGACAAAGTTTAGGCAAATTCAAATTCTGGGAGAAAGGGAGGGGAGGGTTGCCATTTGTGCTACACTTTGAAGGGCGGAGGGAGGTGAATGAAAAGTGAGACATGATTCTCACTCATACCAACTCCATCTAGGCACTAAGAAAGGTTGAACGTACGAGCTCACTTCGCTCCTGGGTGGCACCTGTTGTCAAGCCTTCTGTAATGCTCTTTTAGATCTGGAAAAGCCTTTGAAAGGGTCAGGAAACGCCACGAAAGCGAGCGTCTTCCAAGAGAAAATGAACAGCTTTATCGCGCGGGCTTCACATCAAATAGAGGACTTACTCATCACGTGCGTCCGACTAGAGTTTAGAAAAGGTTGTCCCAAAAGGTTCAAGGGGTGCAGGTGCAAGCTTCCCGACGACACTCCGTGTTCCACAGCCGATTTCGCACCCATTTTTCTGGATGGCGAACGTCTGTGCTTCGTCTTCAATAGCGATCGAAGTCGACCGCTCAAGGTCGCCAGCTCCGGTGAGGTCTCTTCCCCAGTGATGTCGCGCTCAGAGAAACAGGAAGGAACGTTGTGGCACACACTCGATGCAGGCTCGTCCCAAAGCGTGTACTTCGGGCTGAACGTCGAGCGGTACGAGCGAACGAGCAGCGCCTCCGGCTTGCTGGGCGCCCAGGTGTTCGTCTTCGAGCAGGGCGACGCGCCTCCCAAGGTGCCCGTCAGCGTGCCCGCCGGCTACATGTCCTACGTCGACTTCAAGACCGTCCTGGTGGGGCCGCGCTAGGTTTTCTTCAGACTGCTATACACTTGCAGAAGCTGCGGCTGCCGCCAGCCGAGGGGGGTTCGTGCGTGGACAGCATGGAGTACAGGCACCTGCCGGACGGGCTGTCCTACAGCATGAGCCGATGCCTGCTCGATCAGACGCTCGAGGCGCAACACGGCGTCTGCGCCTGCATCGTGCACCACGACGGCACAGGTGACACTGTTACACAGGCGCACGCAACGCAAGCGTGAGCGCATCGTTGCAGCAACAGCGCCGCTGTGCACAATGGAGCAGTGGGTGCAGTGCAACAGGACGGCGGTGCAGCGCCGCTATGCGGAGATCCGTAAGCCGTGCGCTAGCGCCTGCCGAGAGATTGAGTACGACGTGCGCTCCTCGCTGGCCATGCTGCCCACCGATGAATACGACCAACTGCTGCCGAAGAACGTGGTGCGCGCCCCTGTCTTCTGCTTGCCTGGGTCAACAACTCAGCAGGGTCGCCAATTCAGCAAAGGAAAGTGCGGGAGCGCTTCCACGCGGCGCTGGACGCGCGAGATCGTCTCGAGAGAGCAGCTATCTCGAAGAGCAGGCGCCTCATCGACTCGGTCCTGCTGGCCGTCGACCAGCTACGCCAAGCGCGCAAAGAGCCGGTCTCCGTCGAGTACCGATCCACTCACGACAGACTCCGCGAGGTCTTGTACCAGGTTTAATAATAAATCCTCTCCCTGCGCGCAAGTGCCAGACGCGCAGGTGGACTGCTACGCCTCGTTGACGGCCTCTATGGGCGGTCTCTTGCACGACGTTTCCCGAATCGAAGCCAGTCGCCTTCCCGGCGTCTCCGACCAGCAACTCGTCCACCACCTTATCTCCCGCGAGCACAACTACACGGCGAAAGACATCGCCAACTCAACCCGGTGGAAGCGGACGATTCGGCCGAAGTTGGCGCCGGAAATCGCGTTCCACAGAGAGAACACTGGAGTCGTTCTCAAGATGGTCGTGGAGTTGTTGCAGGTGAAGTACAAATACTACACCACCGATATGCACGACGTGCATTGGTATATGGGGCATTGGTATAGCCTCAAGAGAGTTGCAGGTGTTCTCCGAGAGCTTCTTCACGGGCGTGGAGGCGCCAACGACGATGCAGAGCTACGTGGCCATGCTGGAGCAGATCCAGCTTTACCGCGACAAGAACATCACCAAGCTCCAGTGGGCCCAGAAATACGGCGCCGTTAGCGGCAACTTCGTGGCTACGTTTACTTCCGTTGGTATTCAGCCTCAGAGAATCGAACCGGATCGTACTGTCATAGTTTCGCAATTGTTGTTGAACGTTTCTGCCCAACTCCAACGGATGTCGTGCACTGCACCCGTTGTTCCACCTTCCACCCCTCCGCGGGCATTCAGACGGTCCTGCAGCCGGCGATCGAGAACGTCGACTTCCGGCTGTCGCCAGCCATCAAGGGCAGATCGGCGTACGAGCGACAGATGGCCGAGATTGAGGCGCGTCCCGAGCTGATCGACGGCCTCCTCGCCCTCATGTCAGAGGCGCTGCACGCAAACGCCCAAGGACGTCGGGCCGGTGGAGGAGGAGGCGACCAAGAGACTGATGCAGCCTTCCAAAGGGAGACTGACTGCATGGAAGCGGCGCAACTGCAGAGGGCGCAAAACGACGCCAACGAGCTCTCGAGGGAAGGGGTGGAGTCCGCAAGGGCATGGCGCCCATCCAACACGTACTTTTAGCTTTTAAAACTACTGAAAAGTGGTTTTCAGACCGTATATTGGGGCGCTTACCTAAGTCCATTTTTCGGCGAGTAAGTGCGATAAACCTTGATGCACTCAAAACCCTCGCACAAATTTATGGAAAGCATGTGTAAAACGGCGAGTAGAAGGCTCCACCTTCTTTTCAAAGAGAGTCCAGCGCCTTCATCGACCCCAGCGTTCTGGAGAGTCTGTGTCCGCTCAAAGTTCTGCGTAGACTTTCTACACCTATTGCGTACACCTAGCACAATTTGGCCAATGTTCGCGCTGTGGACAGGAGGCGAAGAACCTGCTGTCTCGCCTGGAGGCTGGCTGCGAGTGCCTGAGCACGGAGGTGGAGAGCCTCGCCTCGAGAATGTCGTCCGAGCTGGCCTCCATCGGACTCACCCTCCTGACGGCCGTTGGCGAGCTGGGCGCTGAGCTCGAGGCTTACGAGCTCAGCGGACGCGTCAACGACCAGTTCTACATGTACGTATATTGAACAGTATAGAGCGCAAAAAGCCCATCTGATGGGAACTGCGTGCGAAGATGTGGAATGAACGGAGAAACTGTGCAACGCGGCCCTCCCAAGCACTCCACATGTACCTATGTATGTACATACCATGCTGTAGCTGTGAATAAACGCGTAGAGCGTGTATTGATACATACTGCATAGGTATGCGTACCTCGTTCGTCTTCGGTTCGTATTCGATACTTAGGCACTCTAGCCGTTTGTTTCAGTTTTGATTTTGTTTTCAGAATCTAGCTAATTTACATGCATTCCATTTTGCATTTGATACTATCATGTTTGGAACTTATGTGCAAGTACCTGTAAGTAACTGTACCTGTAAGTAACTTATGTGCAAGTACTTGTACCAGGTCATTTATTCTGCATTGACCCGTTGATTGTGGACACGTTGTTGCAGGAAGAACGCTGCGGGGGTGGCGATTCAGCCGCGCGAGTTCAGCGTCGAGAGTCGCAGTCAGAAGTCGGCGTTCAACCTTTACAGCCTCATCTGTGAGTCTGTGCTCAACTCGCTTGCTTGTCGAAATCGAAACATGTCAACGCGTGTCACTCTGCGCCACCCACCTCGTCCTTGCTCATCACTGCGTGTACGCACGACGGTTTAGCGGACGTGGGCGGCTCGATCGGCCTGTTCCTGGGCGCGAGTCTGTTGACCATCTTCGAGCTCGTCGATTTCTTCTGCCTCAGACCTCTGTTTGGAGCCGGTGCAGCCGTCCAGACGGTTCGGTTTGTGTATATGTTGCAGGCAAAACCCGTCTGCCGGCCGGCAAAAGCCGTCCGGACGGCTTTTGCCGGCCGCGCCAGGCAAAATGCGTCCGGACGGCTTTTGCCTGCCCCTCCCGGCAAAAGCCGTCCGGACGGCTTTTGCCTGGCGCTGCCGGCAAAGCCCGTCCAGGCCCCCCTCAGATTCAGTCCCGCAATTATGTTGCGCTCCATTTGCCAACAGTAACATCGTGGTACAACACAAACGGACGCAACTGGGACGCAACGCAACAGCATTAAAATATCGAACGTCCGGAGTACGATACAGTGTCACAAACGACGAACGGAAATCAGATCAGCATTACATGTCATAGAACACAGTCCAAGTCTAACACCTGCACCGGGCAAATTTCACTTTTCGAACAATTCGAAGTTCCATACCTACATACTTGTTCTGACAGGACAAACTGCTGTGGCACTTGCTGTTACAAAACCGGTCATTCTTTCTACATTTACATTTCATCGTGTCACACTTCGTCTTGCAGTTGCAGCGGAACATGCCCTGGCCATGGCCAACGGATTGCTTTGTGGCGTAGATCTTGTTGATGACTTGTTCCATTGTGTCTCTTCCTCCGTGGCCTGTCTCCAGGTGGGCGCGTAAGCAGATGTCGTAGAACTTGTTCATGTTCACGAAAATTTTTTCGGTTGACCTGCAGAGAAGCTGTTGGCTGGCTGCGGTTTCAACTACTCTGTATCTGTTGAGAAGGCGGTTGGCGGTTTTGTTGGCTTTCTCACCAACATCCGATCTTGTCGGTATTCCATTCTTTTGGTATTCCAGCACCGACTCACAAATGCTACTGAGGTCTTCGTCGTTCAGCACCTGGCAGTTCTTCTGTTTTCCATGTGTTCGGTGGTACTCTGCTACTGCTTCCACAAATCTTTCCTTGTTAGACGTCATTGTTATCCTTTACAGCAGAATAAAAGGGTACTGAACGTAAGCGCCTCCAGTGCAATTGATCGTCGACGTTGGTTGCGTGGGTCAGCGGGTGGGTCGTGGTGGGTGGTCGTCGGGTGGGTCGTAATGGAGCGCAACATAATTGCGGGACTGAATCTGAGGGGGGCCTGGATGGGCTTTGCCGGCAGCGCCAGGCAAAAGCCGTCAGGACGGCTTTTGCCGGGGAGGGGCAGGCAAAAGCCGTCCGGACGCATTTTGCCGGCGGACGGGTTTTGCCTGCAACATATACATACATACCATGGTTATGCAACCGATATTGATGCCATTGGTCACAGGTCGAGCGGAAATGGACCCAAACTCGCAGACGCCGTCCGAGCAGGATCTCTACGGGAAGCGCAGCGTCACGAGCATCAGAAGCGACACTCCGACGTCGCCGCACGAGACGTGCTCGCAGTCACTTCGCTGACTCCCACACTCAGCGTGCACAGTGATAACATAGTAATAGCGCAGCAAGCACAGGGCGTGTGAAACTCGCGACAGCTCGTCAAAAACTCAGCGATGCCACAAATGTAACGTATAAAAGAAGCCTGCGCTGGAAGGCATCCATTGTTGAGCATTGTGCTGTATGCAGTAATTTCTCTATTGGCACTCCGGTGGCACTACTGTTTCAACCTTTGGCTACCTGAGGCACTAGGTATTGACCATTTTTAAGGGGTTGGACACTACAATTTAACATCAAAATTTGGAAAAGGAGAGTGAACGTTACAGTCAAAATTTGCCGTTTTGCATTTTTTTTTTCAATTTTCCCATTCTATGGTTAAATTGCCGTTAATGGTCGCTAAAATGTACGTGCGTGCGTGCGTGCGTGCGTGCGTGCGTGCGTGCGTGCGTGCGTGCGTGCGTGCGTGCGTGCGTGCGTGCGCGCGTGCGTGCGTGCGTCAGATCGGGTCCCCATTGAGTGCCACCGCCTTTCTTCACGTGCACACGTCATTCATTGTGTGCTCCTTGCGTCGGAGTCTTTAAAATGTAGCTGGGTGTGTATTGTGTATTTGTGAGTGATTCACTGGTGTGTATAAGTTGTAGCGGCGGCCTTGGGGATGGGTGAGAGAGGGGGAGGAGCACTTTGTTTAGGTGGATGCGTATTCACGTGCCGGTCGACGCATCGCAATGCACACACTGTATATTTGACAGAAACAAACAAATGCGTCTTTTTAAGAGGGCGGGGGCAGAGAACAACAGCAGTACTGCAGAACTCGCAATAATGGTCAACTCCTGGAGCTGCGCGGGCCTGTTCCCGGCCGCGGCGACCCTGGTCTTGGAGGCGTGGACGGTGCTGAGGTGCGTCAACGCCGAGTTTGGCGCCATGTTCGGCGTCGGCTCCTCCATCGTCGTCACGCTCTTCAAGCCGGGCGTGCTGCGCGACAGGGTCGCCCACGAGCTCGAGCGGACGCTCACCAATCTGTCGGTCGTCGACGCCGACAACCTGGTCGTGAGAGAGGTGGCCCGAGTCAACCTGGTCCATCAAATCCTCGAGAAGACGACGCACATCCTCGTCTCGCCCATTATGGCTAGGTACAAGAGATGAGCATGGGCCGGCCTCTTGTTTGAGGGAAAATTCCATAGAAATTTGCGGGCCTGGGCCGGATTTTTGCCGATTTGGCCGGGCCGTGCCAGGATTTCCAGGCCCATGCTCATCTCTAGTATTTACACTCAAGTTGTTGGCGCAGTAAACACCCCCCGGATCGAGCTTTCTTGAAGAGCACTCAGAAATAAAACTTAGCGGATTCTTCGCAGTTTCCAGAACGTCGTGCTAAAAATCGAGAATTTTGTTTCACCTGCGAGCGGCGCAACTTTTGCGTGCGCGAAACGTCAAAAGCCGCCGTTTGGGCATGATGTTGACCTAAACTCCCGAAAATGTCTCCTTTTTCCACCCCTCCGCCAGCATGTCGGTTGCGTGCTGTCCGTAGAGTCCCCTCCCTGTGCGCCAGCCTCCAGGCGAGCGGAGCCGGCTACCACTCCTGGCTGCCAGACCGTGGGCTCAAAATTGCCAAGGCGGGTGGGGGTTAGCCCCCAATGGCGCACACCCATAC
The DNA here is from genome assembly GCA_030248085.1 of Paralinhomoeus sp. GSCO2_6. NCBI lineage: Eukaryota > Metazoa > Nematoda > Chromadorea > Monhysterida > Linhomoeidae > Paralinhomoeus > Paralinhomoeus sp. GSCO2_6. Next base: position 40,668 of record JASAMY010000595.1, on the reverse strand, counting down.
CTGTAACTGGGGGGGTGGTTGGGGGGGCTTTGGGGGCCCCCCACTAGTTTTTCAACCACCCCCCAACTCCCCCCCGACCCCCCCCCCCATAATTTTCAGAAATGTTTTTCGTCATTTTTAAAACGATAAAGGTGAGTATATGTTGTTGTTTTTCTGTTCTTTTCAGTTTTATATGACCATAAAACAGCTAAATAACACTGTTTACACCCTTTTTATACCCATTTTAGACCAAAAAGTACCATTATAACTCAAACAATGGCCAGCTACCCCCCCCCCACTTTTTGCTCCGGAGACCCCCTCCCCCAAAATCGGCCAGCTACCCCCCCCCCCACTCTGCCAGACCCAGTTACAGGTATGCGCACACCCCCCAATCATGAATGAAAGCCATCACTGACGGCCCTCAGTACCTGGCCAACGAGGGTGCGAAAATCACCAGGGACCCTGCTTGCGACGTGGAACGACTCGGCGCCGCCGGCGGATTGAAAAAGAGTTCGAACCCAGGGCCTGCGATGGTCCCGCCGACCCTGGGGGCCCCCAATGGACCCCCGTCCGCTCCCGAAGTCCCAAACGGAGCCATAACGGTACTGCAGTTGAACGCGCACCACTCGAAGGCAGCGACAGCTGCAGTCCGAACTCACTGAACAAGCGCCAATATACCATTGTGTGCTTGCAGGAACCGTACCAAAGGAAAGGGCGCTTGGTGGGCCTGAAAGAGGGCACGCATCGCACCTTCTACCCAATCTCTACCAACACCGTGCCTCGTTCGGCGCTTTTAGTGTCGAAGGAGGTGGACGCGATTCAGCTGCCGCAGTTCTGCGACGCTGACACCACAACGGTGTCTGTTTCGGTGACGCGGCAGGGAGCCCGCACCGAAATACTGATCGCCTCTGTGTACATGGTCGGCGATGTCGCGCCGCCCACGGACACACTCCGCCGACTGGCGGAATTTGCGAACTCTAGGCACATCCCCCTGGTGATCGCGGCGGATAGCAACGCCCACCACGCCAGCTGGGGCTGCCAGAAGACCGACCAGCGCGGGCGCCAACTCCTGGAGTTCGCTGCTGGCTACGACCTCAATGTTGCAAACGTTGGCATCGACCCAACGTTTCATGGCAATCGAGGCGCACGCACCATCATCGACATCACGCTCGTGTCGCGCGCCTTTCAGCCCCTGATTCAGGACTGGAGGGTGTCGGACGAGGAATTCTTCTCCGACCATGCCGGCATCACCTTCAAGCTCTCTGTGGAGCAACCGAGGGGCGAGCCTCGACGCAACCCCAGGGCGACGAACTGGGACAACTTTCGCCGACATCTGAGGGATGAGTTTCCCCCAGATGGACCAATAGACACCTGCGCCGACCTGGACGCGTCTGCGTCCGGGGTCGTCGATGTAATCATTTCAGCGTATGTGACATCCGTCTTTTTGTGCGTTGCCTCGCTTCACGCCTTCCGGTGCTTCCCCCAGTGCATTTACCACCATGACCATCTCTGCATGCATTATATGCAAATCCGAGTACAATCACTTGTACGTCGTGTGGCTTGTACGCCATATGTAAGGGTGCATAACGCGCGCATATCGATTATTCAAAAGGCCCCTCCCCCCTCCAGGCCGCAGCGCGGATTGCATCACTCTTGTGACTTGTGAGTCCGAGTCGTGTGACCGCTGCGTTTGTGTACGGGTGTCGGTCAGTGCGTGCGTGCGCCGCGTCCACTGCGTTGTTCTGCCGGATCTGACGTATGTGTGTACGCCGGTGGTTCGTCGTGCTCCGTGTTGGTACACAGAAGTATCGAGTTGGCGTGCGCGCCTGGGTCGAGAAGGACACCTCCGAGCCGCAGCACAGCGAAGATCGTTCGGTGACTGTGTGCGTGCGTGCTGCGAGAGTTGTGGGACGGGAATCGGAAGGAGCCAGGCGTCAAGAATCGAGCTCGCTGGCTTTCGTGTCCGAGGCAGAGGAGTCTGAGCCCACGACCAGCGCCGGTGGAGAGAAGGGGTCTGAGCCGTAGTTGCCGCCCTTGCGCTGTCGCGAGACTGCCTCTTGGTGTGGTTGGAGTCGCGTTTGGGTCTGTTAGGTGTTGCATGGGCCGGGCCCCAACCCTTTCAGCTGACAGCGATAGGTCCGGGACCTGATTGTTGTCATAGTGGGTGACAGTAAGCTGTTACACGTACGAGCAGTCCAATCCGCTTCGCCCACCCAGGCGCGGCAAGACTGTCCCGTACTGGACGTCGGAACTGACGCGTTTGCGGTGGTGCTCAAAACGCTGCTACACTCGCTGGCGTCGGTCCAACGCAGAAGCCGACTACCAGGCCTTCTCCGACGCGCGCCGCGCCTTCACGGTCGAGTTGCGCCATGCTCGCCGCCGTTCTTGGAGGGCGTTTTGCGCCCGAGTAGAAAGCGGCCGCCCTGCGGCTCGCGTCGCGAAAATTTTAGACGCGGCCCAGAACCTGCCAACTCTTGGCAGTCTCAAGAAGCCGGACAACAGTTATACTGCCACGAGAGCTGACACTCTTCAGTATCTGCTGTCCGTCCACTTCCCCAGCTCGGTCGACGCGGCCCGGGCCGGGCCACAGGCGGCGCATCCTGTCCCCTGGGCGGGCGGGACGGCGCCTGGCGATGCAGACAGTCGGCGAGATCGTCTCGCCAACGCGCCTCCGGTGGGCTATCGACCAGTTCGGTGCCTACAAGGCGGCAGGCCCAGATGGGGTCTTCCCAGCTCTGCTGCAGCAGGGCATGAACCTACTGCTGCGACCTCTGTGTCGAATCTACACTGCGTGTCTCCGTCTAGGCCATGTACCCGCGCGCTGGCAGCTGTCCAACGTGGTGTTCATTCCCAAGCCGGGTCGCGCTGACTACAGCGACCCCAAATCGTTCAGACCAATCAGTCTGACCTCGTTTCTGCTCAAGACGCTGGAGTGACTGGTCGACCGGTACATCCGGGATGACTTGCTCGTCAAGCACCCGATCCACCCTCGACAGCACGCCTATTCCTCTGGGCGTTCTGTCGACACAGCCCTACACGCTATCACCGAAAAAATTGAGAGCGGTTTTAGCGCAGGCGACTACACGGCTGGCACCTTCTTGGACATCACCGGCGCGTTCGACATGGCCACCTTCCCATCGATCCTGGAAGCGCTGCACTCATGAGGAGTAGCAGCGCCGGTCGTCAGGTGGATCATGAGCCTACTCACCACTTGGCAGGTTTCCGCCAGCCTGGGTGGGACGACTATCAAGGTGCAGGTGACGCGCGGCTGTCCGCAAGGAGGGGTGCTCTCTCCGCTGTTGTGGACACTCGTCGTCGACGACCTCTTGACGAGCATGGCAAAGGATTCGTTCTTTGTTCAGGCGTACGCTGACGACGTCGTCATCTTGGTGCGAGGACGGCGTCTGCCCACTGTGCGCCGTCAGGCTCAGGACGCGCTGCTGCTCGTCAGCCGCTGGTGCACTCGAAACGGACTCTCCGTCAATCCGGCAAAAACCGAAATGGTGCTCTTCACAAAGCGCTGCAAGTTTAACTGGATTAACTGTAGATTGCACAACAGCAATATACCTCTCAGTCTATCTGCGAAGTATTTGGGGGTGGTGCTGGACAAAAAACTGACGTGGAATGATCACTTGACCCGTCAGGTCGAGAAAGCGACGCGGCTTCTTTTTGCTTGCCGCTCCATGACAGCGAGCCGCTGGGGCCTGAAGCCCAGTGTCATGCTCTGGCTGTATGCGGTCGTCATCAGACCCGTGCTAGCACATGACATTGTCGTCTGGTGGCCTCGCACGCTTCAGGCGACAACACAGAAGCAGCTGGCGCGATTACAACGTCTGGCGCTCTTGTGCGCGATGGGCGCCCTTCGCGGCACACCTACTGCTGCAATGGGTGCAATTCTAGCACTCCCAGCCCTTCACGACCACCTGCTCGGCGTGGCCATCGCGACCGCTCAGTGGTTGCGGCTCGCTGGCCGGTGGCAGGACGGCACACACAGCAGGCACGCTCAACTGTTGCGCAAGTTTCAGAATGAGCTGCCACTGCTTGGAATGCCGAGCGACTATATGTCGCCCTCGTACCACTTCAACAGCAACTACACTGTTGCTATTCCTACGCGGCAGCAGTGGGGGACGTCTTCTGCAACCCTTCTCGTCTCTGCCGCCAACGTCTCGAGCATCCAGTGCTTTACGGATGGCTCCCGTCTCGGGGTGCGTGGCGCCGGCGCTGGACTCGTCATCACGCACTGTGGCAACGTGCTGAGGCGCTCGAATATCGTGCTCGACACGTTTGCAACGGTGTTTCAAGCAGAGGTGCTGGCGATAGCGGAAGCGGCTCGGGAGGTGGTTCACCTCCTGGGTGGCCGTCCCATCCCCATACGCTCAGTCACCTTCTACTCCGACAGCAGCTCGGCACTGCGGGCGCTGATCTCCCCAAAGCTGACGTCCACTGTAGTGCGTGAGTGCCGTGAACGTCTCGCGACTCTGGCACTGCAGTGCGCGGTGAAACTCATGTGGATTCCGGCCCACCAGGGCTTCCACTTCAACGAAATGGCAGATCAGACAGCGAAAGCTGCCGCTGCGCAGAGAACGACCACACCGCCGCCAGTCCTGCCTGTCTCCTTGCAGACGTTCAAGAGCCGGCTGCGGCAGTGGGTGACGGTGAGACACGCGGCGGCCTGGGCAGCCCAGCCGGACTGCCGACAGGCTCGCGATCTCGTCCCAACAATCTGCCCTCGACTCAGTCGAAGGCTAATACAACTGCCGCGACAGCGACTTCGCCTCCTGATCGCCCTCCTCATGGGACACGGTGAGGTAGCGCGCCACCTGCATCTGATGCAGCTGCCGCCCTCGCCGCTGTGCCCCCACTGCCACCTGGCCGAAGAAGATGCTTTCCATTTTCTAGCCGAGTGCCCCCACTGGATGCGACAGCGCCTCCAAGTACTTGGTGGACCTGTCCTCACTCTGGACCATCTGCGAAGACTTACACCTACTAGGCTATTGTGCTTTTGTGCTATTGTGCCTAGCGAACCAATCGATTCAATTGATTGGTACTCACCTGTGTGAAGAGGAAGTAAACTATCAGAAGGCTATGACTCGGTTTTCTTTGCCATGGTATTGGCCTATCTATCACCTACCTCACTTCTCGCAAAGTGACGCCTCACACCTCTTCTGTTTCTTGTCTAGATGTCTGGCAACGGAGAGCGCAAGGTGACGAAGGCGGTCGTGATGATCGGCAACAAGAGCAGTGGAGGCGGCTCGGTGGAGCCTTCGAGGGCGGTGACGGCCCAGCAGTCGCCGGCGACTGCTCAGCAGGTGCCGGTGGCTGCTCCCCAGGTGCCGCCCAAGAAGGTGAAACCAGGCAGCCGAAAGCGCAAGAGGATCAAGGCGAAGGAGGCCGCCGCTCAGCTGGCGGCCGGCGGCGCCAACTCGTCGGCGAGCTCGAATCCCGAGCCCGCCCCCGACGCCAAGAGGCCGTGCACGGCGGCGGACTCCGCCGTCACCGAGACGCCGGCCAGCCGAAACGTCTCGGAGCAGCGGAGGAAGCTCGTCGGCATCGGCCTGGCCGACAAGAGGCAGCTGAGCAAGGAGGCCGGAGACGCGGCGCTGAAGTTCATCCGCCAGCGTCTCCGGGCCACTTTTATTTTTTTTTTATTCAAAACTTTATTTTTCATGACAACCACCTGACACAGCACAATGGCCGTTAACTGAATCATCAGATCACAGGGCGGCGCCACATACATAACAGTGGGCGTTGTTCTGCCGAGAGGCAAGGTGGGCCCCCACCTGGCACTGATTTTTGGCCAAAGCCACGGTACAGCCCGAAACCGGAGCAGTGGTTTAAACCCCTTGCCCAAGGGGGTAGCCGTGGCCTTGCCCAGCAAGGAATCGAACCCTGATGGGCGTTGACAACGCGCCGCTGCTGCGCTTCGACGAGTGGGGTCGCGTGGGCCGCGGCGGCGCTCTACTGCTGGCCCCCCACGACAAAGACACGGGCGTCTGGCTCCGCGAGGTCGTCAAGGAGATCCCGCCGTGGGACGGGCAGAGCTGGATCGTCGGGACACCGTCCCAAGTGGTCGACGGTCCCTCTCACCTGGTCCACGGCACGTTCATCGACGACGGCGTCGCTGACGAGAAGTTCATGCTCGGCATGCTCGCGAAGCAGAACCCGGGCCTGAACACCGACAGGTGGAAGGTGGTGCGCTCCGTCTCGAGGCGCCCCGACACCACCAGCTACTCCATGCTCGTCGAGGACGCCTCCTACGCCGTCCTCTGCGCCAACAACATGCAGGTCTGGTTCGAGACGGGGCTGGTCCAGCTGGCCTCGGCCGAACGCCGCAAGGAGCAGCAGCAGGTAAAGGCCGCCGCAGCGGAGCAGCTGGAAGAGGACGCCCTCTTGGGGGTCGCGGCCCCAGCGACCTCGGAGGAGGACGCCCTGGTGGCCTCCACCGGGGCCCTGCAAGTGGCCGACAAGGACACCACGCTGTCCGCGGTGGCCGACGAGGCCGACGTGGACGATGAGGTGTCGCCCGACTTCTAGGACGGACGCGGCCCCGAAAGGGGTGGCGTCCGCGGACGCGGCCCCGAAAGGGGTGGCGTCTGACTACTAACCCTAACACTAGGTGAGCAACGTGCTGTCTGCCTGCCTAGTCAATTTCCATCCTTGGGCGGCAGGCTATTCCTGTTTCCCTGGCTGACGGACCTTTTTCTGGGCAGTCAAATGCCCACCCCAATCTTCACCCAACGGCAGATCTCGTACCTGTCTCTGTGGGGTGAAACGTTCATCTATTTTTCGGCTGATAGAGAGTTTATAGCGTCCAAGCGCGGACGCTCTCTGCTCCGACGTCGGCCACTCCCATGGACGACGCCGGAGCCGGCCTCAGGAAAGAAGAAGAAGTCCGTAGAGTCTCTCTGTCTCCGCTGTCGCACCGTTCGATTCCGACTCGTACTTAGAACAATGTGAATAATCTGCAAATACATTGACCAGTGACGGATCCAGGATTTTGTGATTGGTTCGCTAAGCACGATGGCGCAAAAGCACAATAGCCTAGGGTGTGTAAGTCTTCGCAGATGGTCCAGAGTGAGGACAGGGTCCGCCAAGTACTCGGAGGCGCTGTCGCATCCGGTGGGGGGGCACTCGGCTAGAAAATGGAAAGAATCTTGCTCCGCAGGGTGGCAGTGGGGGCACAGCGGCGAGGGCGGCAGCTGCATTAGATGCAGGTGGCGCGCTTGCTCACCGTGTCCCGTGAGGAGGGCGATCCGGGAGGCAAAGACGCTGTTCGCCGGCCACGTTGTGTTAGCCTTCGGGGAGCTGAGATCGGAGGGCAGATTGTTGGGGACGAGATCGCGACCTTGTCGGCAGTCCCGGCTGGCTCTCCCCGGGCCGCCCCCTGTCCCAAAGTCAAAAAATGCCGCAGCCGGGCTCTTGAACTCGTTCTGTTAGGAGGCCGGCAGGAATTTGCAGCGGCCGTGTGGTTTTTCTCTGCGCGGCGGCAGGCTTAGTCGCTATCTGATCTGCGATTTTGCCGTTGGAAGTGTGAAGCCCTGGGTGACCGGGAATCCGGCATGAGTTTCACCGCGCACTGCAGTGCCAGAGTCGGCGACCCGTTCCCCGCGGCTCACGCGCTACAGTGGACGTCAGCTTCGGGGAGATCGGCCCCCCGCAGTGCCGAGCTGTTGTCGGAGTAGAAGGTGACTAAGCGTAAATGGGGATGGGGACGGCCACCCAGGAGGTGGACGACGTGCGAGCCGCTTCCTCGCTATCGCCAGCACGTCTGCTTGAAACACCGTCCAAAACGTGTCGACGCATGATATTCGAGCGCCTCAGCACGTTGCCACATGCGTGATGACGAGTCCAGCGCCGGCGCGACGCACCCCGAGACGGGAGCCATCCGTAAAGCACTTGGATGCTCGAGGACGTTGGGGGCAGAGACGAGAAGGGTTGCAGGAAGAGATCCCCACTGCTGCCGCGTAGGAATAGCAACAGTGCACTTGCTGTTGAAGTGGTACGAGGGCGACATATAGTCGCTCGGCATTCCAAGCAGTGGCAGCTCATTCTGAAACTTGCGCAACAGTTGAGCGTGCTTGCTGCGCGTCCCCTCCTGCCACCGGCCAGCGAGCCGCAACCACTGAGCGGTCGCGATGGCCGCGCCGAGCAGGTGGTCGTGGAGGGTTGGGGGGTGCTGAAATTGCACCCAACCACAGCAGTAGGTGTGCCGCGAAGGGCCCATGGCGCAAACGAGCGCCAGACGTTGTAATCGCGCCAGCTGCTTCTGTGTCGTCGCCTGAAGCGCGGACGCCAGCCAGACGACAATGTCATGTGCTAGCACGGGTCTGATGACGACCGCATACAGTCTCAGCATGACACTGGGCTTCAGGCCCCAGCGGCTGGCGCATGGAGCGGCAAGCAAAAAGAAGCCGCGTCGCTTTCGCGAGGCCTGACGGGGTCAAGTGATCATTCCACGTCAGTTTTTTGTCCAGCACTTACTCGAAATACTTCACAGATAAACTGAGAGGATTGTGTTGTTGTGCAATCTACAGTTAATCCAGTTAAACTAGCAGCGCTTTGTGAAGAGCACCATTTCGGTTTTTGCCGCGATTGACGGAAAAAGTTCGGTTTCGAGCTCCCCAGCGGCTGAGAGAGCAGCAGCGCGTCCTGAGCCTGACGGGCGACATGGGCAGACGCTCCTCGCACCAAGATGAGCGACAGTCGTCAGCGTACGCCTGAACAAAGAACGAAATCCTTTGCCATGCTCGACAAGAGGCTGTCGACAGCGCAGTGTCAACAGCGGAACGACAGACACCCCTCCCTTGCGGGACGGCCGCGCGCCACCTGGACCTTGATAGTGGCTCCACCGAGGCTTGCGGAAACCTGCCAAGTGGTGAATAGGCCCATGGAGTCGACCTGAAACGAGCGTGCTCTGACTCGATGAGTGCAGCGCTTCCAGGATCGATGGGAAGATGGCGGTAGCGTTGAACGCGCCGGTGAGGTCCAGAGAAGGTGCCAGCCGTGTAGTCGCGTGCGCTAAAACCGTTTTTTATTTTTTCGGTGAGTAGCGTGTAGCACTGCGTCGACAGAACGCCCAGAGGAATAGGCGTGCTGTCGAGGGTGGATCGGGTGCTTAACCAGCAAGTGACCCCGGATGTACCGGGCGACCAGCCACTCCAGCGTCTTCGAGCAAAACGAGGTCAGACTGATTGGTCGGACGATTTGGGTTGCTGTAGTCGGCGCGACCGCGGCTTCGGCGAATGAACACCAGGATTGGAAAGCTGCCAGCGCGCGGGCGCATGGCCTAAAGTGAGACACGCAGGGTGTAGGGATGGAACAGGAGGTCGCAGCAGTAAGGCTTCATGCCCCCCTGGCAGCAGAGCTGGGAAGGGAACCCCATCTGGGCCTGCCGCTTTGTAGGCACCGAACTGGTCGATAGCCCACCTCGGCAGGGCGCGTTGGCGAGACGATCTCGCCGACTCTCTGCATCGCCAGGCCCCCTCCCCGCCCCGCCCAGGGGACAGGATGCGCCGCCTGTGGCCCGCCCCGGCCCGCGTCGACCTGAGCTGGGGAAGTGGACGGACAGCAGATACTGAAGATTTTGCAGCTCTCGTGGCAGGACAACTGTTGTCCCCGGCTTCTTGAGACTGCCATGAGTTCGCAGGTTCTGGGCCGCGTCTAAGATTTTCGCGACGCGAGCCGCAGGGCGGCCGCTTTGGACTCGGCGCAAAACGCCCTCCACAGAACGGCGGCGAAGCATGGCGCAACTGGACTCTGAAGGCGCGGCGCGCGTCCCAGAAGTCCTGGCAGTCGGTTTCTGCACTGGACCGACGCCAGCGAGTGTAGCAGCGTTTTGAGCACCACCGCGACGCGTCACTTGCGACGTCCAGGATACGGACAGTTTGGCCGGGCCTGGCTGGGCGAAGCGGATTGGACTGCTGGTACGTGTAACAGCTTACTGGCACCCACTATGACATATGAGGTCCCTGGATCATCGCTGTCAGCTGAAAGGGTATGGGTATGGTCATGCAACAACTAATTTTTTTTTTTTTTTTTTCATACCCAAACTCGACTGCACCCACACCAAGAGGCAGTGTAGCGACAGCGGAGGGGCGGGTGCAACTACGGCTCAGACCCCTTATCTCCACCGGCGCTGGGCGCCCGCTCAGGTGAGTCCTCCTACCTCGGGACGCGAAAGCCACCGAGCTGGAGTGATCTTGGCGCCTGGCTCCTTCCGATTGCGGTTCCCGCCAACTTGTGGCGGCGCGCACGCACGCGGCTCACCGAACGATCTTCGCTGTGCTGCGGCTCGGGGGTGTGCTTCTCTGACCCAGCGCGGCGGGCGCCCAACTGCATACTTTCTGTGTACGAAAAAAAAAAAAGACGGGGCGCAGAAAGGCACATAACGTCAGATCCGGCAGAACGGAGCGCAGTGCGCGCGCGGCGCGCGCGCGCGGCCTAAGCCGAGCACCCGTACACAAACGCAGCGGTCACACGAGTAGGGGGGGGGGAGTCGCGCGAGTGATGCAATCGGCGATGCCGCATCTGGAGGGGGAAGGGGCCTTTTGAATAATAAATATGCCCGCCCTAGGCACCCCTTTACATATGGCGTACGGAGCCGCGCGACATTACAAGTGATTGTACTCGGATTTGCATATAATGCATGCAGAGGGGTGGTCGTGGCAAGAGGTAAATGCACTGCGAGGGAAGCGCCCGGGAAGGGGGGGAGCGAGGGAGCGACGCAAAAAGAGACAGATGTCACCTACGCTGAAATGATTTTATGCGACGACCAGGTAAGAAGACGCAGCCAGGTCAGCGCCGCTGTTGCTTATTGAAAAAAATGGGGGAAACTCATCCGGGGTTTTCCGGCGGGGGGGGGCCCAGTTCGTGGGGGTGGGGGGGCATCGGGGGGGGGGGGTCGGTTGCTCCAGGGAGAGCGGGAAGGTAATGCCGGCATGGTCGGAGAACCATTCCTCGTCCGACACCCTCCAGTCCTGAATCAGGGGCTGAAAGGAGCGCGAGGCGCAATTTGGTCTCAATGATAGAACATGTGCGCCTTTGCGATTGCCAGTGAAACATTCAGAGACGAATGCCGACGTCCGCAACATTGAGGTCATAGCCAGGCAGCGAACTCCAGGAGTTGGCGCCCGCGCTGGTCGCTCTTCTGGCAGCCCCAGCTGGCGTGGTGGGCGGTTCTATCCGCCGCGATCACCAGGGATGCGGCCGTAGAGTTCGAAATTCCCGCCAGTCTGGCGGGGTGCGTCCGTGGGCGGCGCGACATCGCCGACCATGTACACAGAAGGCGGAGCAGTACTTCGGTGCGGGCTGCTTGCCGCTGGAGCGAAACAGACACCGTTGTGGTGTCAGCGTCGCAGAACTGCGGCAGCTGAATCGCGTCCACTCTCCTCGACACTAAAAGCGCCGAACGAGGCACGGTGTTGGTAGAGATTGGGTAGAAGGTGCGATGCGTGCCCTCTTTCAGGCCCACCAAGCGCCCTTTCCTTTGGTACGGTTCCTGCAAGCACACAATCGTATATTGGCGCTTGTTCAGTGAGTTCGGACTGCAGCTGTCGCTGCCTTCGAGTGGTGCGCGTTCAACTGCAGTACCGTTATGGCTCCGTTTTGGACTTCGGGGAGCGGACGGGGGCCTTGGCGGGGCCCCCAGGGTCGGCGGGACCATCGCAGGCCCTGGGTTCGAACTCTTTTTCAATCCGCCGGCGGCGCCGAGTAGTTCCACGTCGCAAGCAGGGTCCCTGGTGATTTTCGCACCCTCGTTGGCCGGGTACTGAGGGCCGTCAGTGATGGCTTTGATTCATGATTGGGGGGTGTGCGCATACCTGTAACTGGGTCTGGCAGAGTGGGGGGGGGGGGAGCTGGCCGATTTGGGGGAGGGGGTCTCCGGAGCAAAAAGTGGGGGGGGGGTAGCTGGCCATAGTTTGAGCAATAAGGGTACTTTTTGGTCTAAAATGGGTATAAAAAAGGGTGTAAACAGTGTTATTTAGCTGTTTTATGGTCATATAACACTGGAAAGCACTGAAAAACACCAACAGTTACTCACCTTTATCGTTTTACACATGACGAAAATCCTTTGGGAAAATTCTGGGGGGGGGGGGGGGGGCGGGGGGGAGGTGGGGGGCGTGGTTGAAAAACTAGTGGGGGCCCGGGCGGCCCCCCAACCACCCCCCCAGTTACAGGTATGGGTGTGCGCCATTGGGGGCTAACCCCCTCCCGCCTTGGCAATTTTGAGCCCACGGTCTGGCAGCCAGGAGTGGTAGCCGGCTCCGCTCGCCTGGAGGCTGGCGCACAGGGAGGGGACTCTACGGACAGCACGCAACCGACATGCTGGCGGAGGGGTGGAAAAAGGAGACATTTTCGGGAGTTTAGGTCAACATCATGCCCAAACGGCGGCTTTTGACGTTTCGCGCACGCAAAAGTTGCGCCGCTCGCAGGTGAAACAAAATTCTCGATTTTTAGCACGACGTTCTGGAAACTGCGAAGAATCCGCTAAGTTTTATTTCTGAGTGCTCTTCAAGAAAGCTCGATCCGGGGGGGTGTTTACTGCGCCAACAACTTGAGTGTAAATACTAGAGATGAGCATGGGCCTGGAAATCCTGGCACGGCCCGGCCAAATCGGCAAAAATCCGGCCCAGGCCCGCAAATTTCTATGGAATTTTCCCTCAAACAAGAGGCCGGCCCATGCTCATCTCTTGTACCTAGCCATAATGGGCGAGACGAGGATGTGCGTCGTCTTCTCGAGGATTTGATGGACCAGGTTGACTCGGGCCACCTCTCTCACGACCAGGTTGTCGGCGTCGACGACCGACAGATTGGTGAGCGTCCGCTCGAGCTCGTGGGCGACCCTGTCGCGCAGCACGCCCGGCTTGAAGAGCGTGACGACGATGGAGGAGCCGACGCCGAACATGGCGCCAAACTCGGCGTTGACGCACCTCAGCACCGTCCACGCCTCCAAGACCAGGGTCGCCGCGGCCGGGAACAGGCCCGCGCAGCTCCAGGAGTTGACCATTATTGCGAGTTCTGCAGTACTGCTGTTGTTCTCTGCCCCCGCCCTCTTAAAAAGACGCATTTGTTTGTTTCTGTCAAATATACAGTGTGTGCATTGCGATGCGTCGACCGGCACGTGAATACGCATCCACCTAAACAAAGTGCTCCTCCCCCTCTCTCACCCATCCCCAAGGCCGCCGCTACAACTTATACACACCAGTGAATCACTCACAAATACACAATACACACCCAGCTACATTTTAAAGACTCCGACGCAAGGAGCACACAATGAATGACGTGTGCACGTGAAGAAAGGCGGTGGCACTCAATGGGGACCCGATCTGACGCACGCACGCACGCGCGCACGCACGCACGCACGCACGCACGCACGCACGCACGCACGCACGCACGCACGTACATTTTAGCGACCATTAACGGCAATTTAACCATAGAATGGGAAAATTGAAAAAAAAACTGCAAAACGGCAAATTTTGACTGTAACGTTCACTCTACTGTTCCAAATTTTGATGTTAAATTGTAGTGTCCAACCCCTTAAAAATGGTCAATACCTAGTGCCTCAGGTAGCCAAAGGTTGAAACAGTAGTGCCACCGGAGTGCCAATAGAGAAATTACTGCATACAGCACAATGCTCAACAATGGATGCCTTCCAGCGCAGGCTTCTTTTATACGTTACATTTGTGGCATCGCTGAGTTTTTGACGAGCTGTCGCGAGTTTCACACGCCCTGTGCTTGCTGCGCTATTACTATGTTATCACTGTGCACGCTGAGTGTGGGAGTCAGCGAAGTGACTGCGAGCACGTCTCGTGCGGCGACGTCGGAGTGTCGCTTCTGATGCTCGTGACGCTGCGCTTCCCGTAGAGATCCTGCTCGGACGGCGTCTGCGAGTTTTGGGTCCATTTCCGCTCGACCTGTGACCAATGGCATCAATATCGGTTGCATAACCATGGTATGTATGTATATGTTGCAGGCAAAACCCGTCCGCCGGCAAAATGCGTCCGGACGGCTTTTGCCTGCCCCTCCCCGGCAAAAGCCGTCCTGACGGCTTTTGCCTGGCGCTGCCGGCAAAGCCCATCCAGGCCCCCCTCAGATTCAGTCCCGCAATTATGTTGCGCTCCATTACGACCCACCCGACGACCACCCACCACGACCCACCCGCTGACCCACGCAACCAACGTCGACGATCAATTGCACTGGAGGCGCTTACGTTCAGTACCCTTTTATTCTGCTGTAAAGGATAACAATGACGTCTAACAAGGAAAGATTTGTGGAAGCAGTAGCAGAGTACCACCGAACACATGGAAAACAGAAGAACTGCCAGGTGCTGAACGACGAAGACCTCAGTAGCATTTGTGAGTCGGTGCTGGAATACCAAAAGAATGGAATACCGACAAGATCGGATGTTGGTGAGAAAGCCAACAAAACCGCCAACCGCCTTCTCAACAGATACAGAGTAGTTGAAACCGCAGCCAGCCAACAGCTTCTCTGCAGGTCAACCGAAAAAATTTTCGTGAACATGAACAAGTTCTACGACATCTGCTTACGCGCCCACCTGGAGACAGGCCACGGAGGAAGAGACACAATGGAACAAGTCATCAACAAGATCTACGCCACAAAGCAATCCGTTGGCCATGGCCAGGGCATGTTCCGCTGCAACTGCAAGACGAAGTGTGACACGATGAAATGTAAATGTAGAAAGAATGACCGGTTTTGTAACAGCAAGTGCCACAGCAGTTTGTCCTGTCAGAACAAGTATGTAGGTATGGAACTTCGAATTGTTCGAAAAGTGAAATTTGCCCGGTGCAGGTGTTAGACTTGGACTGTGTTCTATGACATGTAATGCTGATCTGATTTCCGTTCGTCGTTTGTGACACTGTATCGTACTCCGGACGTTCGATATTTTAATGCTGTTGCGTTGCGTCCCAGTTGCGTCCGTTTGTGTTGTACCACGATGTTTCTGTTGGCAATTGGAGCGCAACATAATCGCGGGACTGAATCTGAGGGGGGCCTGGACGGGCTTTGCCGGCAGCGCCAGGCAAAAGCCGTCCGGACGGCTTTTGCCGGGGAGGGGCAGGCAAAAGCCGTCCGGACGCATTTTGCCTGGCGCGGCCGGCAAAAGCCGTCCGGACGGCTTTTGCCGGCGGACGGGTTTTGCCTGCAACATACCTATACACAAACCGAACCGTCTGGACGGCTGCACCGGCTCCAAACAGAGGTCTGAGGCAGAAGAAATCGACGAGCTCGAAGATGGTCAACAGACTCGCGCCCAGGAACAGGCCGATCGAGCCGCCCACGTCCGCTAAACCGTCGTGCGTACACGCAGTGATGAGCAAGTGCCTGCATTGCTTTGACGAGGTGGGTGGCGCAGAGTGACACGCGTTGACATGTTTCGATTGCGACAAGCAAGCGAGTTGAGCACAGACTCACAGATGAGGCTGTAAAGGTTGAACGCCGACTTCTGACTGCGACTCTCGACGCTGAACTCGCGCGGCTGAATCGCCACCCCCGCAGCGTTCTTCCTGCAACAACGTGTCGACAATCAACGGGTCAATGCAGAATAAATAACCTGGTACAGGTACTTGCACATAAGTTACTTACAGGTACAGTTACTTACAGGTACTTGCACATAAGTTCCAAACATGATAGTATCAAATGCAAAATGGAATGCATGCAAATTAGCTAGATTCTGAAAACAAAATCAAAACTGAAACAAACGGCTAGAGTGCCTAAATATCGAATACGAACCGAAGACGAACGAGGTACGCATACCTATGCAGTATGTATCAATACACGCTCTACGCGTTTATTCACAGCTACAGCATGGTATGTACATACATACATGTGGAGTGCTTGGGAGGGCCGCGTTGCACAGTTTCTCCGTTCATTCCACATCTTCGCACGCAGTTCCCATCAGATGGGCTTTTTGCGCTCTATACTGTTCAATATACATACGTACATGTAGAACTGGTCGTTGACGCGTCCGCTGAGCTCGTAAGCCTCGAGCTCAGCGCCCAGCTCGCCAACGGCCGTCAGGAGGGTGAGTCCGATGGAGGCCAGCTCGGACGACATCCTCGAGGCGAGGCTCTCCACCTCCGTGCTCAGGCACTCGCAGCCAGCCTCCAGGCGAGACAGCAGGTTCTTCGCCTCCTGTCCACAGCGCGAACATTGGCCAAATTGTGCTAGGTGTACGCAATAGGTGTAGAAAGTCTACGCAGAACTTTGAGCGGACACAGACTCTCCAGAACGCTGGGGTCGATGAAGGCGCTGGACTCTCTTTGAAAGAAGGTGGAGCCTTCTACTCGCCGTTTTACACATGCTTTCCATAAATTTGTGCGAGGGTTTTGAGTGCATCAAGGTTTATCGCACTTACTCGCCTAAAAATGGACTTAGGTAAGCGCCCCAATATACGGTCTGAAAACCACTTTTCAGTAGTTTTAAAAGCAAAAAGTACGTGTTCGATGGGCGCCATGCCCTTGCGGACTCCACCCCTTCCCTCGAGAGCTCGTTGGCGTCGTTTTGCGCCCTCTGCAGTTGCGCCGCTTCCATGCAGTCAGTCTCCCTTTGGAAGGTTGCATCAGTCTCTTGGTCGCCTCCTCCTCCACCGGCCCGACGTCCTTGGGCGTTTGCGTGCAGCGCCTCTGACATGAGGGCGAGGAGGCCGTCGATCAGCTCGGGACGCGCCTCAATCTCGGCCATCTGTCGCTCGTACACCGATCTGCCCTTGATGGCTGGCGACAGCCGGAAGTCGACGTTCTCGATCGCCGGCTGCAGGACCGTCTGAATGCCCGCGGAGGGGTGGAAGGTGGAACAACGGGTGCAGTGCACGACATCCGTTGGAGTTGGGCAGAAACGTTCAACAACAATTGCGAAACTATGACAGTACGATCCGGTTCGATTCTCTGAGGCTGAATACCAACGGAAGTAAACGTAGCCACGAAGTTGCTGCTAATGGCGCCGTATTTCTGGGCCCACTGGAGCTTGGTGATGTTCTTGTCGCGGTAAAGCTGGATCTGCTCCAGCATGGCCACGTAGCTCTGCATCGTCGTTGGCGCCTCCACGCCCGTGAAGAAGCTCTCGGAGAACACCTGCAACTCTCTTGAGGCTATACCAATGCCCCATACCAATGCACGTCGTGCATATCGGTGGTGTAGTATTTGTACTTCACCTGCAACAACTCCACGACCATCTTGAGAACGACTCCAGTGTTCTCTCTGTGGAACGCGATTTCCGGCGCCAACTTCGGCCGAATCGTCCGCTTCCACCGGGTTGAGTTGGCGATGTCTTTCGCCGTGTAGTTGTGCTCGCGGGAGATAAGGTGGTGGACGAGTTGCTGGTCGGAGACGCCGGGAAGGCGACTGGCTTCGATTCGGGAAACGTCGTGCAAGAGACCGCCCATAGAGGCCGTCAACGAGGCGTAGCAGTCCACCTGCGCGTCTGGCACTTGCGCGCAGGGAGAGGATTTATTATTAAACCTGGTACAAGACCTCGCGGAGTCTGTCGTGAGTGGATCGGTACTCGACGGAGACCGGCTCCTTGCGCGCTTGGCGTAGCTGGTCGACGGCCAGCAGGACGGAGTCGATGAGGCGCCTGCTCTTCGAGATAGCTGCTCTCTCGAGACGATCTCGCGCGTCCAGCGCCGCGTGGAAGCGCTCCCGCACTTTCCTTTGCTGAATTGGCGACCCTGCTGAGTTGTTGACCCAGGCAAGCAGAAGACAGGGGCGCGCACCACGTTCTTCGGCAGCAGTTGGTCGTATTCATCGGTGGGCAGCATGGCCAGCGAGGAGCGCACGTCGTACTCAATCTCTCGGCAGGCGCTAGCGCACGGCTTACGGATCTCCGCATAGCGGCGCTGCACCGCCGTCCTGTTGCACTGCACCCACTGCTCCATTGTGCACAGCGGCGCTGTTGCTGCAACGATGCGCTCACGCTTGCGTTGCGTGCGCCTGTGTAACAGTGTCACCTGTGCCGTCGTGGTGCACGATGCAGGCGCAGACGCCGTGTTGCGCCTCGAGCGTCTGATCGAGCAGGCATCGGCTCATGCTGTAGGACAGCCCGTCCGGCAGGTGCCTGTACTCCATGCTGTCCACGCACGAACCCCCCTCGGCTGGCGGCAGCCGCAGCTTCTGCAAGTGTATAGCAGTCTGAAGAAAACCTAGCGCGGCCCCACCAGGACGGTCTTGAAGTCGACGTAGGACATGTAGCCGGCGGGCACGCTGACGGGCACCTTGGGAGGCGCGTCGCCCTGCTCGAAGACGAACACCTGGGCGCCCAGCAAGCCGGAGGCGCTGCTCGTTCGCTCGTACCGCTCGACGTTCAGCCCGAAGTACACGCTTTGGGACGAGCCTGCATCGAGTGTGTGTCACAACGTTCCTTCCTGTTTCTCTGAGCGCGACATCACTGGGGAAGAGACCTCACCGGAGCTGGCGACCTTGAGCGGTCGACTTCGATCGCTATTGAAGACGAAGCACAGACGTTCGCCATCCAGAAAAATGGGTGCGAAATCGGCTGTGGAACACGGAGTGTCGTCGGGAAGCTTGCACCTGCACCCCTTGAACCTTTTGGGACAACCTTTTCTAAACTCTAGTCGGACGCACGTGATGAGTAAGTCCTCTATTTGATGTGAAGCCCGCGCGATAAAGCTGTTCATTTTCTCTTGGAAGACGCTCGCTTTCGTGGCGTTTCCTGACCCTTTCAAAGGCTTTTCCAGATCTAAAAGAGCATTACAGAAGGCTTGACAACAGGTGCCACCCAGGAGCGAAGTGAGCTCGTACGTTCAACCCCTCTTAGTGCCTGCCTAGATGGAGTTGGTATGAGTGAGAATCATGTCTCACTTTTCATTCACCTCCCTCCGCCCTTCAAAGTGTAGCACAAATGGCAACCCTCCCCTCCCTTTCTCCCAGAATTTGAATTTGCCTAAACTTTGTCTCCCAATCAGCGGAATTGCGCATGCATAGACGACGTAAGCGCCTTCAACGTCACGCACAATGTTCCATCTTCCGCATGACGCTGTCGTACTCTTCGCTGCGCATTTGGGAAATCCTGAAAATTTTTCCCCTTTCAGTCAGACTCTCCGTTCCATCACCAATGTCTCAATAATTACTTCTCAAGGCTGGAGGGCTTGAGGCTTCACTCTCATTGTAATTGCTGTTCAAGGTCTGCAGATGCGACCAACAGCACGCACAGTATAGCCACCAGAGCTTGGGGCTTGCACACAAACGGAGACCCTCCATGTATGGAGCAATTCCCAATGGAGTACTCGCGGCAGTGTGGCTGAGTTGGTTAAAGCGCTGGCCAGGATTGCTAGGCACTCTCTCGATTCGTGGGTTCGATTCCCACCACTGCACAATTTTCGCGTTTTTCGCTGGGACATTGCTCCGACATTCTCAAAAAGGGTTACCTTTACAAGCCGCTCAGCTTCACCTACATACCGACCGGAAACTGTTGTGGTTGCAGATGGCAATGGCTGGAAAAGTGAGTTCTTGTTGATATTCGATGTGGATGTTGGTGAGCACGGGGTTGCGGTTCCACTCCAGCACGCGCTGGCTCACTTGGGCCACCATTCCGAGAGCGCACACCACGACCAGTAGAAACCAGGCCAATCTGCGAAAGAACATTCAATTAAAAATTTAAAATTGAACAGCAAAATCCCCTTCCGTTGCGCCCGATTGCTCACAGTACTGACTTTCTGCAGTAGACGGTGTTCTCTGATGCCAAGTACTTCAGACCATGAATGCTGGTTTGCTGAAAGAAGTCCTTGCTCACCGAATCACCACTCTTCATCGTCAGCAAGTCAATTTCCGTTCTAAAGGCACACTTCACTTCTGTTCCAAGAACTTTCCACAAAAGTGACTGGGAACTACGAAATGCGACACATATCGATCAACCTTCCGTAAGCCGTAAAACCACAATCCGTCCCATCATTTTCTGTCCAAAAACAAAAAAAAACAACCGCCACTATGGAAGTTACTGGAACGTTCACTCACAGTACGCTTCCAGCACATACATATACCGTACTCTCAGACGGCGGTGATCGCCTCACAGAAAAATACAACAATATTTTAAAAACTTTGAATTGAACTTTGAATTGAACTTTGAACTTTGAACTTTGAACTTTGAATTGAACTTTGAACAAAACTTTGAACATGACAATCAAGTACATTTTCTTTAATTTTTGCAGTTTGTCTGATAATGTCATGATGATCCGATGCCAATTGAGTCACTCGAAGGCGGTGGGCGGTGCAGTGAGTAAAAGAAATGCGAAATCGCTGCGAAAGAAATAGTGATGTGACCAACGCAAGAGATTCGCGCTGTGCTGTCGCCCAGTGCGCTGATGAGTCGGAAGCGCTATTTGGACACTCTACGTAATTAGCAGACGCAAACAGACACGCACCAACATTCCAACACGGACCGATGGAGTTTTTGCGTATTACTGACAGTCATTGCCAAGTCCATAGTTACCTAGGTACATGTGTACTGAGTAGTCTGCCGGCCACTTTGAAAAATTGAGTTGACAGTGCGAGTTTGGCAGCTATAGCTGGCCTTTTAGCCTTCCGGGAAGGCTGCTTTCAATAAGTTGATCGTTCAGTTGAGTGGGAGCGAAATGTTGCCAACGAAGCGTACAGTTCAGACAACTGCGTTTTCAGGCTAACATGGCGAGAACTGCGGCATGGATCAACGGTCTGAACACACTCTACACAATGGTGGAATGCGGCAAACAGCACGCAAGTCGAACGACTCTTTTGACATATAGAAATGAAGAGAAATTACCAGTACAGTAGGTACAGGTGCTTGTACCGATGGCTATGACATTGGATGTAGACGTACACCTGCTGCTTGATGCTTCCTGAGTCTACACATGCTAAAGGCCGGACCAATTACCGTAAATCCTCCAACAGACCCCCCCCCCCCTCCAATAGTGCCCCCGGGGGCAAGTCAATTTTAAATTCGCGCCAAAACAAATTTTGAACGCTACCCAGTTGCATTAAAAGTGCATGTATGGTGCGTAATCATGTGTGCAATACACGTATTTCAATTAAACTTTTAAATTCTAGTTACCTGTGTGCATTTTAAGGCATTTTAATGTTAAATTTTGCTGCAAAATTGCGTAAAAATCTGACGAAATTAATAGTGCCCCCCTCTTGAGAGACAATGAAAAAATAGTGCCCCGGGGGAACTATTGGAGGATTTACGGTATACTGTGCTGATCACCGCGTGATGTTGTGTTTACGCAAAAAACGGTATGCATGAAGAACAGGTGTTTTTAAGAAAAAGAAAGGAGGTGAAAGCGGACCGCATCTGCGGGCGTCAACTATGCCGCAAAACAGGTATATTATAAAACGGGTATAAAAACGGGCATGTCTAAAATCGGGGGACAACAGCGAAAGTTCTGAGTGGCAAGAGCGGTATTTTAAAGGGCCAAAAGTGTATCACACCTTGAATTTCGCGACCCCACCAATCTTCTGGAGCAAATTGTTTTTTTTTAATTTGTTGGAAGATGGAATCGGATGGAGAGGAGAGGCAATCAAGGATCCTGGTGATCCCCGTTTCCACTCTTACCCCATCGCATACTGCATATGCAACCGCAGACATGCATATGCAATGCAATGCATATCTCTTGCATATTATGCGTACTAGCCGCTTCGAACTCAGGACTCCTGCTTGCAAAGTGCTCCAAAGTGGTTCAACATCAATTTGTCTCATGAAATAAAATAATGTTGAGAATACTCAGTTGTACAATGATAAATCACTGCAATGATAAAACTGAAAGGGGTTGGAATGCAGGTCAATCAAAGCCAATGCATGTCAATTAGGCATCATGCAATTGCATATTAGGGGGCTAATTATCTAGGGGGCTAATCATAGGGTTTACGGTATGTAGCTGAGTAATCGTTCTTCGTTGGGACGTTAGGCTGAATAGGATTGGCCTTGGATTGAAGAGAA
The DNA here is from genome assembly GCA_030248085.1 of Paralinhomoeus sp. GSCO2_6. Lineage (NCBI taxonomy): Eukaryota > Metazoa > Nematoda > Chromadorea > Monhysterida > Linhomoeidae > Paralinhomoeus > Paralinhomoeus sp. GSCO2_6. Next base: position 18,747 of record JASAMY010000595.1, on the reverse strand, counting down.
ATAGGGCACACCGTTGGGACGTTAGGCTGACAGGGACGTTAGCCATGAATAGGCGAAGACGCACACCCAATCCAGATTCGCAGCCGAGCTTGTACTCGAGCTCCTTCGTAACGAACCGCAACGAACCGACCAGTGGTTTCTTCACGGTCACCTTGGCCTCGCCACGGTCGCCTTGCTGCCGAGGCGCCTTGCTGCAGAAATTTCATAAAGGCAAATCGATCGGCTGTACAGTAGGATGTAGGTGCAGGTAACTCGATTTCTCGCTAGGTAGGTTAGGTTAGGTTACCTAGGTAGGCCGAAAAAAGGCTAGGTCACCTACTAGGTAGGTACCAATAAACGCCCAGGGTAGAGGGTAGGTTGAAAAAATAAATGCCCACTCTCCAATGAACGCACAGGGGCGTGCTTTAGAACACAGTTATGCAATAAAATGCTGGTCAAAACAAGTGTTGTCACGCGGTATTCTATGTTTGGGTACTGTATATTGCCTGTACGCACTAGAACAGCCACTGCAGAAGGCGATTTGCGTCAATAACTGTACAATTCTTATGTTTAACTACGCAATTCTTATGTTTAACTATTGGGTCTGCACAGCATCGTTGCAACGCCATTTAGTAGTTGAGTTTATAAACGCTCCCCCCCCCCTACAATGAACGCCCCCCTCCAATGAACGCCCAGGGTAGAGGGTAGGTTGAAAAAATGAACGCCCAGGGCGTTCATTGGGGGATTTACGGTAACCTAGCTAGGTATTGGTTGCCATCACTAGTTCCGAGGCCGTCTAAAACCGCAGCCATCAGCAGGCGTGCGTCGCCAAAAGAAAACCATAGAGGCAGCAAAGAAGTTGTCCAGCATACCGATAATCCCTTCGAGTATCGCGGCGCCACTCGACTTCGCACAGATCGGCCTTGTACTTGGCTGCCATACTTCTGATGTCCTCTTCTTTGATGGTTACTTCTTCGTCGTACGAGTCAAAGTCGCAGACACAGAGCGGCGCAGTCTGCAGCTGAGCCGCTGCGACTACGACTACGATGGAGAGGTGCTTCGAAGGGACGCGTTGCATGGTCGTCGTGGTCTAAATCGCTCGACAGAGAAATCTAGCTTCAAACCAACTCGTGTACCGATTTGTCCAGCGCAGTGGGCGACGTCTTGTACGCCACTTGACTGCTGTGTTGCCTTTCTCGTGATGTCCGCGGACTGTACGACGAAGCGACAGAAAGCAAACATTGTTTCGTCCGCTTCATCCGATTACAGTGCAGCGAATTTCTGTCCAATGCTCGCGACATGCCGATTGCGATTGGGGTGGGTGGGGGTGGGGGACGTCAGCACTCAGCAGGGCCAACCGCAGCAACGGCTAATTCTGGCTGTTGTCGAAGTCTCTGTCATATGTTTGCAGATTGGCGGCCATATTGGCATTGTCTTGGTTCCATCATCCTATTACAGTGCAGCGAATTTCTGTCCAATGCTTATGACACGCCGAATTACAAATACGTGACCTGCTCGCTCGATTGGTTTGGAGAGGGGGGGGGGGGAGAGGGGAGGGGGCGCGGGGGGGGGGGGGGGGGTCGGCTGTCAGCCAGTAGGGAACAAGCAGCAATGGCTACAATGACTTGCGCAGACCACCTACCGATTGTGGTGGTGTGCAGCTACCAGCTGGGCGTCGTCACACACGCGACGCATATAGCTAGTTTATGATCATATATAGCCCTAAAAAGCACTGAAAGCACCAACATTTACTCACTTTTATCGTTTTAGACAGGGTGGAAATCGTTTGGGAAAATTCTGGGGCGAGGGTCTGGGTGGGTGTTGGAAAAATAGTGGGGCCCAACCACACCCCCCCCCCCCCCCCCCCCCCCCCCCCCCCCCCGCCCCACCCCTCCAGCTACAGGTATGCCCCGCGACATGACAGCGCGGCGTAGCGCAGCGGCAGCGCACACAGCACTGCGCCATACCAAGGGTGTTTTTGTTAATAATCACATTTCTTTTTTGAATAACTTTTGTTTCATCTGTCGGATGGTTATGAAATTTGGAACAGTTGTACCCAAGACTTTAGGATTTTAACACTTTATTTTTGACGACAACCACCTGACGCAGCACAATGGCCGTTAACTAGATCACAAGATCACAGGGCGGCGCCGGATAAATAACAATGGGCGTTGTTCTGCAGCGAGGCAAGGTGGGCCCCCGCCTGGTACTGACTTTTGGCCAAAGCCACGGAACCCTTTCGCCAGGAGTTTGGCGGCCAAAGGTCGCATGCGCCTCTAGTAATACAAATCACTTTTATCTGTACCGTCGGTCCAATGATGAGTGCAGTTATGCCGCTGTCACGCGCCTGCGTGCACCCGCAATGTGCACGTGCACGCACCTGCAGCTCTCACATCTTCGATACTGTACAAAGTGGCACTGCACATCCGTTGTCTCGGCCTTCCCGCAGCAACCTGACACCGTGGTATCTGATGGGTGGAGATTAGGAGTGAGCGGTATCATGGTCCAGTGGTGTTTATGGTCTAATGTGGACATACATACGGGCCATAAGAGCCATAAACGTTTTTGGTAGACATGGTGGCATAAGACGTTTTTTAACGGTACAAATTTCGGCGTGTGCTTTACCACTACACGTGCTTCCAAGTGCATCGTGTACGTGCAATCGATATGCAAAGTCAACCGCTTCGGATGGACGTGTCTGCAGCCCACTGCAGCCAAGGCCAGAACGTGCAGCGCACGTGCATGCACACCACTCCCATCCCCCTTCCAGTGTTGACACTTCGCTTCTTGCGGTCATTATCTATCATCGACGCCTCTCAACTCTTCGCTTCGTCATGCGGCTCAGCGCACGTTCGTACCGGCGTTGGCCCGGTGTATCCTTACAGGTCAGCAACACCCTCGGTTCGCCGACAAACAAACGAGAGTTCTCTCCGCTTGTGAAATGCTGACGCGAGCTGTACGTGCCGAGGACAAATTTCACTGCCTACTCAGCAGGCGTGCCTGTCAATTTCCAGATTGGCCCGGCATGGTGCGATCGCAGGCGTCGTCCGATGCCGCAGACGACTGGTCGCCAGCTAGGCGTCAATCAGCTCTTCGTCTGCTGCGCACGTCAGACGTCAGACAATAAACTCGTCAACTCGAAGGAAAAAACACACCGCGTTTCCTTCATTCTGGGCTTTTTTCCCCGGCCGAGTGCGCCTCCTTTGAGTTTATCGTTTCGGCCGAGACGGCGGTGGTCGGCGCGTGACAGACGGCCTGCAAAAAGGCCCGGGCCGCCGTCTTATCAGCCGCCCGACACGCCTACTCGAAACGGCGGCGTCAGACGGGCGGGCACTTGTCGTCTTCCTGCTTGCTCGTGTGAGGTCCTCTCGCTCGCTTTGAACTCCCCAGCTTGACGACGCGCCTTGTTGTTGTCCAACACAAGCGGCGTCAACAAACGCTGCCACTTTTATTGTGTACTCGTTCGTCGCTGAAGAATCAAAAGCGAAGAAACAAGCTCTCCGACGACAATTTCCGCTGGTTGACGAGCCGTAGCGCGCGACTATCGGCAGACGGACGTGCCAGCCGCCGACGACAGTCGGCTTGCACCCAGCTTGCCCAGTCTAAAAAAGTTCGACGCAAACAAGCAGGCGAGGATGACGCGCAGCGCTCGACGAGACGGCGTCGCAATGGAGCAGCCAGCCTCCTCGTCGGCGCTGCTCGACGCCGACGCGACCACCAGCGGCCTCCTGCTCAAGCCGGTCGACGACCCCGACACTGACGCGGCCCAGGACGACGGCTCGCCGAGCAGCGGCAGCAGCACAAGCGGAGACACCTTTTACGACACCAGAAAGTACAGCATGCAACCGGTGCTGATGAGCGTGAGCGGTGGAGTGTGACCCTGGTCGCCATGTGTGTCGAACTGCTGCCGATTTCCTCAGGGCCGCATGACCCTGTGGTTGCTCTTCGTCGTCATCGTCTGCGCGGCCGGCAGCTCCTTCCAGTTTGGCTACAACACCGGCGTGGTCAACGCGCCCGCAGCGGTGCGCGCGTCGCGCTCGACGACTCTCACAGGAGCTGGGGGCGCTGTAGCGGGTCGCGTTCAGATCGTTCGGGACTGGATGGCCGAGTCGCATCACGTCATGTTCAACAAGACAATGACCGAGGAGGAGAACACGCTCGTTTGGTCCTTGTCCGTCTCCATTTTCTGCATCGGAGGCATGGTACGGGCTGCTGGGTTGGGCTGCGCGCACCAGCGCTGGCAGAGAGAGAAAATGCGATAATTCTCGCAGTTCGGCGGCCTACTGAGCGGCTGGATGGCCGACAAGTTCGGACGACGAGGAGCGATGCTGCTCAACAACATCTTCGCCTTCATCGCCGCCGCTCTCATGGGCTTCAGCAAGCTCTTCGACGCCTACCCCATTTTCATCATCGGTCGCCTAGTCATCGGCTTCAACAGTGGTGAGAGCCTCCAACCGCTTTCGTCAATATTTGAACCGGTTTCGACCGGTTCGCGCAGGCCTGAACAGCGGCTTCGCGCCCATGTACCTGACGGAGGTCTCGCCCGTGAACATGCGCGGCGCGCTCGGCAGCACCCACCAGCTCGTCGTCACCATCTCCATCCTCGTCTCGCAGATTCTCGGCCTGTCCTACATCCTGGGCAATCGCGTCCAGTGGCCCCTGCTTTTTGGTGAGCCGCCACGCTTGCTCCTGGATGCGCCTCTCCTGCGGCGCACTCGTTGCGGGTTGTCACATCGCTGTGCGAGCAGAGAATGTATAGATAGCGAGTGTACTTGTTTTGCACAGCACCAGCATACCCCTTAAAGCGTGACTCCCTTTTTTTCGTGACTCCCTCCGTGACTCCCTCGCAAGGAATCGCTGTTTAGTGAAAAAAATTATCACTTATATTGGCGTTTTTACACTAGTGACAAAGAAATCAAATACCAGTGAAGACACTCACTAGTTTTCAAAATTTTTAAGATTAGTTAAAAACGCCCTTAACTACAAAACCTTAACTTTCCCCTTAACCTACGTAAGGGAAGTTAATGACATTTTCACCAAGAAACGAGTTTCTTTTACTGGATAACAGCAGAAGTCGTTTTTATAGAACATGCTTTTTACTGGTGATCTAATTCATTTTATTGGTAATTCCAGATCAGGGACTGCATGTGGGTGTCTCGAGGCCCTGCTATGGATGGAACATGTGGGACAAGTCAATGCCACTATAGGCTATCGACAGTTGTTGCAAAACTGCTTGGCCAGTACTAGTGATCATGTGCTGTACTAGTGATAGCCTGTGACTTTGCGAATATGCATATGCATATGCATGCTCGGAAAACGCAAAATTTCTTGAGTATCACTAGTGACTCGTGCCCTTAGCCAATCTTCACCATCCTTAATGCGCCATCCATCCTTAATTCCTAAAATTATGCAAATTTTTTCACTAGACTAGGGAACCAAAATGGCGTATTTCACCAATCAGTAAACTCCCTTACGCAGGTTCAGGGGAAGTTAAGAAAACGAAACATAAAACTAGTAGTCCAAGTCCTTGACCAGTATTTTTAAAAGAGGCAGTCATGGGGGAGTCATTTGGGGGTCACGGTCAAAAAACTTCACTAATCCATTTTTTACGATGAATAGTGCTGAACAATGTTGACTAGTGGAAATTTTCTTCACTAGTTTTTTTACCGTGACTCCCAGGGAGTCAAAGCCATTTACAAAAAGGTGGGGAGTCACGCTTTAAGGGATACGCGTATCGTGGCTAGACGAAACACAAAACGCGTGGCGTGCGTGAACAGAAACAGCATTAGAGCAATCACACGCAAAAATGCACGTTTTTGCCATGGACGATTTGTTGGCTTTGTACCCGTCCGAAAACCGCTTTATTCCGGCGCAGCTTTCACGGGCGTACCGGCCATCTTCCAGTTGGCAACGCTGCCCTTCTGCCCCGAGACGCCCAAGTACAACCTGATCGCGCAGAACAAGAAGAGTCAGGCCGAGAAGGACCTGCGCAAGCTCCGTCAGCGACACGACATTCACGCCGAGGTGGTCGTCATTGAGGACGAGCACGCCCAGATCAAGGCCATGCCCAAGGTCCGATTATATTCCGATATACCCAAGCGTCCCACCACCCCCCAGAAGAACGCGTCGTATTCAGGTGCGCTTCCTGGACATGTTCACGAAGCCCGAGCTCAGCTGGCCGCTTTTCATCGCCGTCATGATGATGTGCTCGCAGCAGTTTAGCGGCATCAACGTCGTGAGTCGCGTCTCGGCGTCCACGTGACCCGGACTGGCGGCGGAACGCGCGCACCTGCGCTCAGGCGATCTACTACTCGAACAACATCTTCAAGGCGGCCAGGCTGACGGGCGACATGGCGACGTACGCGACGCTGACGATGGGCGGCCTCAACGTCATCATGACCGTCGTCTCCGTCTACTTGGTCGACCACCCGCGCTTCGGCCGGCGCACGCTCCATCTCTACGGACTGGGCGGCATGACCGCCTGCTCCGTCATGCTCGTCATCATGCTCACGCTTCTCGTGCGTGCGTGCGTGCGTGCGTGCGTGCGTGCGTGCGTGCGTGCGTGCGTGCGTGCGTGCGTGCGTGCGTGCGTGCGTGCCAGGGCGGGCGGGCGTGCGTGCCAGTGCGTCGTGCGTGCGTGCGTGCGCGCGTGCGTGCGTGCGTGCGTGCGTGCGTGCGTGCGTGCGTGCGTGCGTGCGTGCGTGCGTGCGTGCGTGCGTGCGTGCGTGCGTGCGTGCGTGCGTGCGTGCGTGCGTGCGTGCGTGCGTGCGTGCGTGCGTGCGTGCGTGCGTGCTGCGTGCGTGCGTGCGTGCGTGCGCGTGTGCGTGCGTGCGTGCGTGCGTGCGTGCGTGTGCGTGCGTGCGTGCGTGCGTGCGTGCGTGCGTGCGTGCGTGCGTGCGTGCGTGCGTGCGAGTGCGTGCGAGTGCGTGCGTGCGTGCGTGCGTGCGTGCGTGCGTGAGTGCGTGCGAGCGTGCGTGCGTGCGTGCGTGCGTGCGTGCGTGCGTGCGTGCGTGCGTGCGTGCGTGCGTGTGTGCGTGCGTGCGTGCGTGCGTGCGTGCGTGCGTGCGTGCGTACGTTCGAAAAACAAAACCAAAGTCTATGTGCAGGAGGCGAACGTGTTCTGGGCTTCCCACCTGGCCGTCTTCTTTGTCTTTGCCTTTGTCGTCTCCTTTGCTACCGGTCCAGGTGGGCACACCAGACACCACCCCCCCCCCCTCCCTGGTAGTGAACCGCAGGACCGTCGTTGCAGGCTCAATTCCCTGGTTCTACGTGAGCGAGCTGTTCCTGCACGGCGCTCGCGGCCACGCGAACAGCATCGCGGTGGCCGTCAACTGGCTGGCCAACTTTGTCGTCGGCGTCACCTTTCTCTTTCTCAAGGTAGGAGGTGCTCATCGACTGAAGCAGTCGTTCGTCAGTACGCAGAGTGACCTCTCCCCCTTCCAGAAGTACATGCAGCAGTACTCGTTCCTGGTGTTCACGGTGCTGCTCTCCTTCTTCCTGATGTTTACGCACAAGTACGTGCCCGAGACCAAGGGCGTGCCCATCGAGGAGATCGTCCGCCGCTTCCAGCAGCGAGCGCGCAGCCGTTCCGCCGTCGACCGGTGACACATAGCGTCTCTCCCCAATCAATGGCGTGGTTACGGCTCCTTTTTCTCTCATCGCCACAGCGATCTTTCGCCGCCGCGCGTGTATTTTCGTCGCGTCGCGTCCTCGCGTCCACCCGCTGCCGCACTCTTGGCTTTTTGTTGCATTTGATGAGCAATATATACAGCTGACGACGACTTCATCAGGTCGGAAGACACGCGGAGTTGCGCTGCTCCACTGACGCACTCGATACACTCGAAATTATGGTTTCTGAGCCGCGCGGACGTCCCCTGTGCCGTCATTACTTTTGCCTCCTTTGTGTAGGACCTATCGCCTTTACTTTGAGTGCGATCGAAACCTTGTCGCCGACAGCTGAAATCAGTGCCTCGTGGGATGCCGAACGCGTCGGTTGTGTGCCTGTTGGCGAGCGAGGTGGCGAGGAGCGGCTCGCTGGTCGCGACCAGGATCGGCGTCGTCGCGGCCGCGCTGACGGGCGTCGCGGTGGGCGCGCGCGCGCTCGACTCGCTCCGTAGGAAGGGCGCGATGCACGCCAACGCCAAGCTAGTCGTCGTCAACCTGCTGCTCCCGGGAGTCGTGGGCTGTCTCGCTCACGTCCTCGACGCGGCCTACGACCTCGGTTGGTTTCGCCCGATTGAGAAGTTGTCAAATAGACGCCGCCGGGTGCGCTCCAGGCATGACAGCGAGCGCGACGGCCGACTGCGGCGACTGCGCGTTCGCCCAGAGCAAGAGCACGTGTCTGTGGCGGACGCGCGCCAGAAACTTCTGGTTCACCGCGTCGCCTTTCGGTCTGGTCGTCGTCGCGGTCGAGCGCGTCCATGCGACGGTGCGGGCGCCCACCTACGAGACGAGTCGCGCCGGCATTCGACAGCTGGTGGCCCTGATGACCGTTCAGGTGAGGCGTTAGACGACAGGCTCTCCGCTGCTTGACCTAGGTGAGCTAGTACCTACGTGTATCTTGAATTTGTCGGTTCAGTGGCTCTCGTTCTGCCTAGTCTACGGGGCGGACACTCTCCTGGGTGAAAGTCACGAAGAGTTGTGGGCCTTTTGCTCACAGATGATCAACGGTGCCTCCTCTCTGAGACGAGCTGTGGCGCGCTCTCTCAGCGCGACGTCTCTAAACCTTCTCTCGCTGACACTCCTCGTCGTCGTTCACACACTGAACCGAAGGAAACGGAGGAATCTTTCGGCTGGTGAGCTGCAAGCTCACAATGGTATTCGGGATCCGCGGAAGGAGAAATCTCAGGCTCGACGACGGGCGACTTGAGCGAGCGCTACCAGCTGTCGGAGAACGTGCGCGTGTCGTCGTTCCTGTCGCGCCTGGTCTGCATCAGGGCCTTCTACTCGGCCGCGTTCGGCGTCCTCTACGTCCTGACGGCGGCCTCCGTGCGCAGCGCGGGCTCGGACGAAGCGGCGCACGCGTTCGCGGCGCACGTCAGCCTCCTGACGGCCCTCAGCCTCGTGCAGACCTCGCTCGAGTCGGTCTATATCTGCGCGGCCCAGCGCGTCCCGCCACCGCCACCGCCGGACGTCGCGTCCGCACGTTCCGTCAGGCCGAAGGTAACCCTTCGGCTTGTCGGCAACGTCGCGTGGGTCGACCGGTGCGCGTCGACAACTCAGGCGGCAGGACGGCGGAGGCGCGGCTCAGTGGACGACCGTGAACTCGCCTACCACGCGCACTTCGACGCTCTGTCACGGCAGTGGGCTGCAGCGGCCGTCACTCTTCAGAAGCGACAAGTCGAACGGGGCAACAGACAAGGTGTGTGGGAGGAGGAGGAGTGAATCGGCTGATGGACTTGTGAGCGGCACAGGGTATAGGCGATCGCATACTTGCTTTTTAGAACCGGCACGCTGTCACACACACAGTGCGAAGTACAGTGCCCAGGACAAGCGGTCGAGTTCACGCGTGACGATTGAGTCTGCAAGATGAACTAGCTTGCATCGACACGAGACTGATTTTCGACGCTAGTGATTGTGTTCACAAGGAATCTTGGATTGGTCAACATTGGGCCAAAATACCTAAGGTCTAAATGGGCTATTTTGCTGTGTTATAGACTGAGAGAGAAGTAAAAATTACACAATTACTCACTGTTGTCATCGTTTTGGACAGGTTGAAAAAAAAAACAGTTAAAAAATGCTGGGTGCGCTGCGGTTTCTTTTTTTGGGGAGGGGGTGGTTGGAAAAGTCTCGCGGAACCCTCCCCTCCCCACGGTTACACAATTACACAACGTCGTCCCATCCATCCCATCTCCTCGTCGATCGCGCTCGCATCGCCCTCCTTCGGTGTTTTCGCTGTCATATAATGTCACAGAACGCAATATAAATGAAGCGCCCCGGGCGGAAGACCTACGCTGTTGCTCTGCTCTGCTGACGCACCACTACACTCGGCTGTTATTTATGGTTTCTCAACTGCGTTGCTATCCCCTGCGCCATCATTAATTTGTCTTGTTTCGTCTCCTTGTTAGTAGGTATTGCGCGTACTTTTGGCGCTGCCAACTTTGCCGAAGCCCTGTGCCGAAGTCGATGCGCCTGACGGGATGCCGAACGTGTCGACGGTGTGCCTGCTGGCGTGCGAGCTGGCGAGGAGCGGCTCGCTGGTCGCGACGAGGATCGGCGTCGTCGCGGCCGCGCTGACGGGCGCCGCGGTGGGGGCGCGCGCGCTCGAGTCGCTCCGTAGGAAGGGCGCGATGCACGCCAACGCCAAGCTCGTCGTCGTCAACCTGCTGCTACCGGGCGTCGTCGGCTGTCTCGCCCACGTGCTCGACGCGAGCTACGATTTGGGTGGGCGAGCAGAGTCCGACTGTGTGAAAGCGGAGAAAAAAGACGAGGCATTGCTGAGCTCCAGGCCTGACGGCGAGTTCAGCGGCAGACTGCGCCGGCTGCTGGTTCGCGCACAGCAGGAGCACCTGTGTGTGGCGATCGCGCGTCAAGGGCGTCTGGTTCATGGCGTCGCCTTTCGGTCTGGTCGTCGTCGCGGTCGAGCGCGTCCACGCGACGCTGCGGGCGCCCACCTACGAGACGAGTCGCGCAGGCATTCGACAGCTGGTGGCCCTGATGGTCGCTCAGGTGAGGCGCTGACGGCAGGCTTGGCGACTTTCGATTTTGTCGGTTCAGTGGCTCTCGTTCTGCCTACTCTACGGAGCGGACTCCTTCCTTGGGGAACACCCCGAAGAATGGTGGGCCTTTTGCTCGCAGATGATCAACGGAGCGACCGCTCTGAGACGAGTTGTGGTGCGCACGCTCGGCGCGACGTTTCTAAATCTGGTCTCGCTGACGCTTCTCGTCGTCGTTCACACACTGAACCGAAGGAAGCGGAAGAATCTGTCGGCAGGTGAGCCGACTGGCAATGAAAGCTCTTTCCATCGTTCGTTTCCATCTCTGCAATATTCAAAAGGCCAGGCTCAACATCGGGCGACTTGAGCGAGCGCTACCAGCTGTCGGAGAACGTGCGCGTGTCGTCTTTCCTGTCGCGCCTGGTCTGCATCCGGGTCTTCTGCACGGCAGCGCTTGGTATCCTTTATATCTGGACGGCCGCCTCCGTCCGCCGCGTCGGCTCGGACGCAGCCGCTCACCGTCACGCGTTCGCGCCTCACGTCACGCTCCTGATGTCCCTCAGCCTCGTGCAGACCGCAGTCGAGTCCGGCTACATCTACGCGGCCCAGCGCGCCCCACCGCCACCGCCGCAGGCCGCTGCAGCCGCATGTTCCGTCGTGCCGATGGTACAATACGTTGCGCTTGTCGACAACGTTGGTTGCGTCGACCAGCGCGTCGGCAACTCAGGCGGCGGCCGGACAGCGGCGCGGCGCAGTGGACGACGAGGACCGCGCCCACCACGCGCACTTCGACGGCCTCAGCCGGCAGTGGGCAGAAGTGGCGGTCGCCCTTCAGGAGCGGCAAGTCGAAAGGCGTCGCAGGCGAAGTGCGTGGGAGGGTGAGTAAAGTCTCGCACGGGTGTGATATCCTCTACCGTCAGAGTGAGCTTGCCTTTAGAAAGGGCGGGATTTCACGTTGAAAAATACAGAAAAGCGCGAAACAAGCGCTTGGCACCGTTCGTCACGATTGAATCGGCAAGATGAACTAGCGTGCACCGTCACGATACTGATAGTCGACGCTTGCGTGGATGTGTCGCAAGACTGGGCTACCACATCGCTGTTTCGACGATGTTTTTCTTTTGAAGTTTCGATGTTTTGTCACTTTTGGTGGCTTCTTTTGACATTCCGCCCTTGTCGCCTGCCGATCGATTTTTGAGCTGGCTGGAGTTGGCCAAGTCCGGAGCCGTCTTGAGCCAGTCTAGCGAAGCGGTAGGCAGCGCCAACCGAAGTTCGGCAAATTCTCCATTTCGCCACCGGCAGTCGCTCTTGTGCAGAGCCTCGTAAGCCCGACGCAGCGACTCCGGCTCGGTGCCACGCCCGAGCGATGACGCATACAGCTGCTTGGAGACGCAGGCTCGGGCGGTCTTGCGCTGGGGTCCTTTTTAATTACAGGAAATCGTCCGAGAGGAGAGGCCTCTCACGAGAGGCCACAGACAGCAACGGTAGGCGCCAGCGACGCCGCCGTGGAGACGATAGTCTGGGAAGACGACGACGCAGGACTGGCCCTCGTCGTCATCGTCAGTGCTGCCTGGGGAAGGGCGAAGTTGGCATCGACTTTTGACGGGGCCGGCGAATTGCCGTAGAGCTGGGATGGCAGAGCGGGCCGCCTAATGACCGAATCCCGCTTGCGCGGCGACACCTGGGCGGGCTCGCGGACGACGGGCGGGCTCGCAGACAGCCGACGTAGCCGCGTTGGAAGCCCGTTTGCGCGTCGCTGCAACGGCTGGAACGAAAGAACCCGGATCGCAAAACAAAACAAAAATGCGAAAGACACATGCACGCGTGTGCACTCCATGAAGAATTGTACGCTCGCTCGTGTAAATACGTAGCAATTACTTAGGTACAGTTCAAAATTGGTCCTGTGACAGAGCCTCCTGTCAACATTTCCTACGATTCACCCTGGTGTGTGCTACGAGTTTATTTGTTGGGTAGCCGATGAAACTGTGCTTGCGAAACGGAAATGCTACTTCCCGGTATTTACTCGACTTTTAATGGAGCACAGATGTCCATGATGACGCAGTCAGACGGAGCGACGGTGTGGCTCGTGGAGACAGCACTACTGAAGAGGGCACACAGCCCAATTAGTGGGTGGCGCCACTCTCTCTCTCTCTCTGCGCAATGAAATTTGCTAAAAGTGTCGCGAGCGCGCGCGCTTGATGAATGAGCCGCGACGACGTCGTCACTATGGCGTTTGCCTCGGCGCGGTTCACGCATGGAGGAACTCTCATGCCAACGAGGGTATTACTGTTGTTTCGGGCGGCCTTTCATGTTCGCGCAGTGTGATTGGGCGCCCCAAAGCCTTACGCGGGCTGTCGCCACCGCCGCCAGCATTAAGTCCGGCGTTGGCTCAATTATACTCTCGCTCGGTGCGTGGTGCGCGGCGGGAGGGGGGTGGGCGCGGCATTGTTAGCGCCGGTCGCCGCGACATCGATTGGCGCCCGCGCCAGGCCATCAGACGGCGCCGCAAACTGTCTACTTAGTCGGAACGCCCGCGGTCATCCAGTCTCGGCCCACCGCCCGAGGGGGAGAAGGGGGGGGGGGTGGCTTTTCTTTCGTGACGTAGTCGTCGGCAACTTCCCATTAGGAACAGGGAGCCGCGCCGCGGCGAAGGCGTGTATGTACGCACACTTTCGGCCGAGTCGGCAGCGCTCGGTCCTTTCGTAGCGCATTGCTCTCCCCGTCGACGTCGGCGGCGGCCACCGGGCGTCGCGCTTGACCGAGCGGACCGGGGGGCAAGCGCTGTGGAGAAAAAACACCCGAGGATGGCGTCCGCTGACGCCCTCGTCAACAGGTCGACGCTGGCCAGCCGGACGTGCGAGGCCGCCGGCCCCCAGGGTCGGGGCCGACTCTGGCTGATGCTGGGCGCCGGCGTGCTCGCCGCCTGCGTCAGCGTCGGCCTCAACGCGTTCGGCCTCTACGTCATGCAGCGCTGTCGGAGTCGCTCCCGCCTCATCTACCTCCGTCTGGTGCGAGACCGTTTCGACGCTTCTCGAAAAAAAAACAGTGCATTTTCGAAAAAAATTGAAGCTGGCCCTGTGCGACGCGTCGACGGCCGCGATCTACGTCTGCCTGGTGGCGGCCGAGCGAGCGGCCGTCTTCTTCTGGTGGCGCGGCCTGCTCGAGCTGCTGACCTACTACTACGTGCCTCTGCTGACGGCCGGCTCGCTGCTGCGCACGCTCTCTCTATTCCTCATCTGCGTGGCGACGCTCGAGCGACTGTTCGCCGTCAAGAAACGGGCGGCGGCGGCCGCCTGGTGTCGTCGACGACGTCGCGCCTTCGTGCTCGGCTGCGTCGTCGTCGCGTTCCTCATTAAAGGCCCGATCGCCATCGAAATTCGCGTACGGAACGGAGCGCACGTGCCCGCATTTCGGTCGGCGTTCGACAGCGCTCGGCCGCTTCAGTACCAGCCGTTCGCCGACAACAGCAGCTGCTCGACCGCGCTGAGTCGGCTGACGCACGGGCCGCTCTATTCCATTCTGGCCAAGCTGACGACGCAGCCTTTCAAGTGGTTCCAGTGGTACTTTCGCTACTACCGATTCTGGTTCACCAACTGTCTCACCGTTTTCTTGCCCTTCCTTCTGCTGGTTCACTTCAACTGCATCGTCGTTCTGACGCTGCGCAAGCAGAGGCGACGAGCCGGCCTTCTGCGGTTCGAAATCGCTGGACACAAAGTGCGTGCGTGCGTGCGTGCGTGCGTGCGTGCGTGCGTGCGTGCGTGCGTGCGTGCGTGCGTGCGTGCGTGCGTGCGTGCGTGCGTGCGTGCGTGCGTGCGTGCGTGCGTTTCGACGTCCCCTTTACGGCCGGTGCAGGAGCGCGTCCGGTCGGCCACGCGCGTCCTCATGTGGGTCGTCTTCACGTGCCTCCTGTCGAACGCGCCCGACACGCTGCTGAAGATCTGGGAGCAGTGGGACATCATGGGCTTGCTGGCGATGGGCGGCGACGGCGCCGTCTACGGCTGGCTCACGGACCTGGCGACCGTGTCGGCCGTCGTCGGCGGCGTGCTCCGCTTCCCCATCTACGTCATCTACGACGAGGACGTCCGCGATGCGCTCACGGACCTCTGTCGCTGTCTGCCGCACGGCGCTGACGACGACCACGACGACGACGGCCGTCTCTTCGACAACGGTGCGAGTTGACGACGGTGCCGACGCACGTTTTTGTTTTTATTCAGATGGCGACAACTCGCGCTCGGCCTCGCAGCGCGGCGACTCGTCGGGCCGACGCAAGACGCCGTCCGCGGACGCGCCGGCGCTCCGCGCGCTCAGCCGAGCGGCCAACGCCATGAACCACTGCTCCGAGTTTGATCGTCTCGCCGTTTTCCTGGCCGTCCACAAGAGCTCCGACGACAGCGCCAGCGGCGGCGCTCGGCAGAACGGCGTCGTGATCGACACCGACTCGGCGTCGACGTCGTCGTTCACGGACGCCCAGATCACGAGACTGACGCTCGCGGGCGCGCGGGGCGTCGACGACGATGACGAAGGACGAGCGTACGAGCTGCAGATTCTACTCTGCACCGTTTAATTAAGAGCCGCTCGCCAAAATGCCGTCTCCCCAGACTCGGTCCCCCAAGAAGCACTTGGCTGGCTGAATGGACGTCAGCTATTGATCGACTCCGACACATTAAGTGCCTAATCGTTGTAAAACGAACGAAGGTTGTGTTCAGATCTACCGTATCGCCTCTAATAGACTGGTAGCCTCCAATAGAACGATTTTGAATTTCGCAATTTGGCGCATAATTCTAGGAAAAACCGAGTTGTGTGTTCCACTGCACCATCTTGCCAATTTATCTTCTTGGTAGGCACTTTGTGCACCTACCTAGTTAGGTCTTAGGCCTTGCTTGCTTAGGATCAGGCAGGCCAAAGGTCGACACAATGGTACCTACGATGGGACAGACAACTCGGTTTTACCAATTCAAAAGCTAAAAATGCTACTTAACTTATTGTTAAGGTGAAGACTTTAGTCGTCTTCCGCAAAAAAGTCTAACAAATTGATCGATTAGGAGCGACTCTGTCTATTAGAGGAATTCGTCATTTGTATTCACATGCAAGTACGAGAGGCAGAAACAAAGAAGAAGCGAGAGCGCGACACCACACGCCTCTTAGCGCTCTCGTCCCGTCACAGTAATCGGGCTTTTCGGCGAAATACAAACGAGACAATTCGATTAATAAGCCAACTTCTTGTCAGCGACTTCCGTATTTTCTTCCAGAGAGGACAACACGAGAGTTACGTTGATTCGTTCGGGTCTAGCCTCGTACTAGGATTCGGATTGCATTTTGTGCATGTCCTTGCCTCAACGCAGCCGGATGGTCTATCGTCCGCCTCGTCTGATTTTGGGCTAACTTTTGTATTCGAACGTGTGCGAAAAGATCAGTCAGAAGACGTGTCCGCATCAACGCATCAGCACGCACGCACGCACGCACGCACGCACGCACGCACGCACGCACGCACGCACGCACGCACGCACGCACGCACGCACGCACGCACGCACGCACGCACACACGCACACACACACACACGCACGCACGCACGCACGCACGCACGCACTCGCTAGCATTAATGAGACAGCCTCCCCTCTATAGTATGCTGCTGTTTGTCCCTCCGCGGCTCGGCTCTCCCATTCACTCCGAAATTTTCTTGGAAGCTAAATCGATGCTCGGCTCTATTCAGCCATCCGAAAGCTGTTGTCGCAAGCCATAGAGAGGGACGTACTTGGCGACTGTTTTGCTAGTGACAAGGTCACACTTTGCTGTTTGGACGACGTTATTCGCCTAACGAACTATAGAATGCAAACGCTCGACCGCTGGGGGAGAGCGGTGTTTGTGTTCCAAGGCTATGTATCTCTTTATAATCGAGCCACTGGGGAGGCGCGCCACTGGCCTTTTGCTAACGAATGTAATTTCTAGTGGCGGCCGACACTCGATCAAGTGGCGAGAAACGAAAATTGTGGGAACCGTCCCAGCAGGGCCGAACCAATCGCTTCGTCAGGTACGTCGCCCGTCTAATTTCGCGTCCCTTCTTGCGGTCAATCCCGTTGATTGCTTGCGACGATCGTACGCTAGAGGAACGAGAGATTGAAAAAGAAAGGGGTGCTCACTGCTCACCTACATACGTATGGTGCTCAGTACGTGCGCGTCTTGATCACTTTGACCGTGAATACCGTAAACCCTATAATTAGCCCCCCGGGGGCTAATTTTTTCAATCGAGCGCTAGGAGGGTGTATAATTGTAGGGGGGGGGGCTAATTATAGGGGGGGCGAAGAAACTGGAAGGGTCGAGGTGTGAGAAGCTTTGGTGGAAAAAGGCGCGTGGAGGTGATTTTTAAGGGAAAAAGACGCTGCGCACACACGTTGGTAGCCTCTAACACACTCTCACACAGTCTCACATGCACATACATATACATACATACACATACGCGACCATACATGCACCCAGACTTAGAAAATTTTGCCTTTCAGACGATGGTCCATTTAGGGGGGGGGCGTAATTATAGGGGGGGCTAATAAACTCAAAGTGGTCTTAGGACTAGGAGGGTGTATAATTGTAGGGGGGGGGGCTAATTATAGGGGGGGGGGCTAATTATAGGGTTTACGGTATGTAAGGGTACACTGTCCGTATACGAAATACCGTACCATCAAGAATCTTGCGATGCGACACGCCAATCCCAGCGGAGGCTTTGATGGGCTAGTACAGTAGTAGGAAATCGGCCCTTTGCGTGCACCATGCTGGATGGGTTTCATTCCTGAGGGACCCAATAGTGACGACTCCACTCCCCCCCCCCTCGAGTGGATTTTCTCGTGCTGCCTGTCGATGACGTAGATTTCGGTTGTCGTTCTGCCGGTATGTCTTTGGCGGCCCTTGTGGCCTCCGTTATGTGCTTCGGACGCAATGGAGACAAAAGGCAATGTATTATATTCTCGGAACGAGTTCCATTGAATAGCTTCCTGGGAGTCGCAGTCAATTAGAATGAATATGGTACATGTTTGGTACATAAATAATAATATGTACTCCTAACTAACATTAGGATACTGGGAGTATTTATTTTCAGTTAATAAATGAGCGTTTCGCCTCTAAGCCTAACGCTCAGACTGGCGAGGCTCTTCAGAGGCAACCAACCTTTAAAATTTATAGGTTGTAACTGACAAATTTATTTTTCGCATTGTTCCACATTGTTAGGGAAGCGAATGAAATATTTATTTTATGTACCTGGTCTTGTGACAAGCCGACAAGAACAACAATAACAACAACCCTGCCCTGAGTGAACTTTGGGAACTTTCACAAATGAACTTTGGGAGTGTATGTAACACGTTCTTCACGGGGGATCAGGACTATTTGGCGCGGACTTTTTGGCGCGTAACTTTTTGGCGCGGACTTTTTGGCGCGGACTATTTGGCGCATGGGACTTTTTGGCGCATGGGACTTTTTGGCGCATGAGGATTACATATTTGGCGCATGGTGATTTCAGGTTCAATAACTCTGAGTCTGTGCATGTAAACAGTAGCTGTCAAAAGTGGTCAATGGATGGAATCGGCAGACCCGAGCAAGATCGAGGTCGCCTTGGCCGCTACCTCCATGGTGTAGGATGTGGCCATGCACACTGTCTCTGTGGGCGCTGCCGCTTCCGCGCTGAGCTCTGACGGGCTACCGTTTGTGGGCACCTCAGCCGAAGGCGAGGCGCGGCTGTGGGCTAACGCTGCCAACACCAAAGCTGTGCTGAGCCGCAACCGCATCAATATGAAATGCGAAATGATATGGCAATAGAGAATGAACCATGCAACAAGCCATCTGCAAGCCTAAAAAAAAAAAATTAAAATAAATTAGCGAAGTAAATAACGATTAATTCCCGTCTGGCAGAGCCAATTCTTGTTTCGGGCCCTACCGTTGACAAGAATTGGCTGTCCACAGGGGGGCCCTCGTCAGAACGAGCCCTGTGGATCAGATACGTACGCGCGTGGTCCGGTTACCAATATTGAAAAGCATCCGGATGAATTGACCGCCCACGTAGTGGTCGAAATCCTTGAGAGGGAACATGGGACGTAGGGCAAAGGCCGAACCGCTGCAGTGAGACTGGAAGCAG
>JASAMY010001099.1:0-64514 GCA_030248085.1 Paralinhomoeus sp. GSCO2_6 | reverse complement strand
GGGGGGAGTTGGAAAAATTCTGCGGGGCCCCCAACCCCCTATGCCTTGTTACAGGTATGCCTTGTCCGATCGGCGCGTGCAGCTGCAGCTCGATTGTGGAGGAACGGTGGAAGCGCCGACGCAACACGCTCGCCATCGCGCTTTGGACCTGAGACCGCCCTGTGGCTGTGGCTTGCGAACTGGCGCGTGCCCGTTCTAATACCTATGTGGTGGAATACGTTGGAGAGGCGTTGGCGGCCGGACGGAGCATTGTCTCCCTCAGTTGTGCGACCTTTACTATTTACCTATGGCAGCGAGAGTTCACTCCTTGTATTCGTGTTACGATCGCCGCTTCTTTTCAGTGTCTCATTACCCTGTCCGTCGCTTCTTGATTGCGGTTTTAGTGTAAGATCGACTTCTCGCGGGTACTGGCAGCTGTGGTAGTTGAAGAAAGCGGTCGTATGTAGCAGCACTTGAGGTCGGAGGAGCAGCCGAAGTCGTCGCCAGGAAAACAGCGCAGCGCGTCGGTTGCTGCCGCAACGGCCCCGCTTTCGGCGACGGCCGTACGAGTGTAGAGTCTAGAGGCGACAGACAGACGATGTTGTCTGCCCCTACTGGTTCAGTGTCGTTTGATAAAGAACAATTGTTGCGATCCGGCGATTGTGATTGTGATCATTTGGAAAACGGAAGACGTGTCGCGACGCAGGCAACTCTCTCGGAATACTCTCAGTGCTGGCTTGAGCCCCTAAAATGGCTAGTTGAAACATGTTATAGGTACATGCTTGGAGAGCAGTTCAGATCGTTACTGAGAAAAGAGAGTGTGTCTGACTACGTTAATAAAGTGCATAAAAATCTCTGAAAAATGTAAAAAGCATTATTCGTATATAGAAGATGAGTCGCCCATGGCGGAAAGACTAGACTACTCTCTGTTCTGGCCAGAACCCTTTAATTGGTCAATTGAAACATGTGGGTGAGTGTCTGTGCGTCTGTCTAAGTTAAAGTGCACGAATCCGAAAAATCAACCGTTTCCAGTTAAATTGACGCCGTCAAACTGTACACAATTCGAAAGAATAATTAAAATATTCTATTGTGTCTCTCTCTATTCTTACCTTTATGCCAACAACATTACCCAGCAAAATGTGTAGTTTTAAGTGTGTGTGAACGGCTGTAACATTCTAAAACGTCGTTTCGCTGTCACTTGCTGTTGCACGCTCTAAGGCAGAATGCGCTTGTTGCTTGCTGGATTAATCGTCAACCGAACGCAACGCAACAAATCGAACGACAACGAATGAAGTGCGCATCATTGTCTGTTTTCCTTGTCAATCACTTGAAGGAAAAAGTTGTCAATTTCGCCTTGGCTTACTGTAGCAGATGGGCGGACACGAACCATCCGTTCCGAACGATGGTGCAGAAGCTACTGTAGGAGCCGACGGCGTCCACGTGGCCCCAGTAAGCCCAAGAGGGACGGTTTCTGAGGGTTTATTTGCATTCGTGCGTGCGTGCGTGCGTGCGTGCGTGCGTGCGTGCGTGCGTGCGTGCGTGCGTGCGTGCGTGCGTGCGTGCGTGCGTGCGTGCGTGCGTGCGTGCGTGCGTGCGTGCGTGCGTGCGTGCAGACAAGAAGAGCCACCTGTCAAACTGTACGGCGTTCACGACCCATCTCCTGCCATCGGCCAAGACGAGTCGATCGGCGGCGCAGCGGGCGATGCCGACCGCACTGCTGCCGCTCCACGACAGACAGTCGTTGATCGCCCTTCGCGGAACGCTCTGCGGGCACTTGCTGTGAGCTGTAAGCGGAACAACACGTGCGTATAGTGACTAAAGTCAATCTTCTGACTGCAAGGCGGTTCCTTTTGTGAGCGACAACACTGATGCGCCTCAGGGTTGAAATTGGAGGCCGAATGTCTTGCAAAATGATTTTTTATTAAAAAAGATATCAAAAATTCGGCACTTATCAAAATCAATTCAAAACTCGTGCGCGAAACGCACAAGTGACAAATGACGTCAATTGCCGTCCTCCAAAGAGCCGACCGCCGTTTGCGCCGTCCGTAATTCCGCTGCCGCTGCCGCTGCCCTTGGTGCGGCCCTGAATTTCGTTCTAGATCTGCTTTAGTTAGCGTAATTCCAACAGCTTTATAGAGAACGTTTTTGGGTCAGGAAATAGGTGCATTGAACATAGCAGCAGCAGCAACAATAGAGAGCTCGAATTGGAAAACTGAGCGGTGCACATAAAATTGAAGTCTCATTGAACACAGTATTGGAGAGGTGGCGCGATTCACGTCTCGGTTGAATGAGAAAGGCAATTTACGTAGAAAGATACGATACAATAAGCATGCATACCAGTGGGTGGGGTTCAAATGCCCACCACTGGTACCATCTATCTGCACTACTAAAGCCAAGCCGCCAAAATACCGAACTACAATGTACAGAATCCGCAGCAAGGCTGGGTTCTCACGTTGTCTCGAAAGGGGTCAGCAGGAGGCGGAGAGCGCCTGAGAATGTCGTCCCAAGGGTCGGGCGTGGTCGATCGACCGGTCGGCCGGAACCGAGGCTGGTCGAGCCATTCCTGCCAGGTGGGAGGCTTCTTGCCAGTGGGGGTGCCCTGCCGTCTCTGGTTGCGGAACGTCTGACCGCCACTTAGAGAGACTGAAAGGGAGAGAGCACCGTCGATGACAACTCCGACTTTGTCACCTCCCCCCTCCCAACCATGCCTGTATGCCTGTTTTTTTAGGGCTGAGCGTAAAACAGCTAAATAACACTATTCAGACCCTATTTTTGATCCATTTTTGCCCAAAAAGTGCCAGTATAAGTCAAAAATCGCCGGCTACCCCCATTTTGCCAAAGACAAATTCAAACACTTTCGGTCGATACCTGTCACGATCAAGCAGAGACCAATTGTCGCCGCTCTCCACATGGCTTTTCTTTGGAATTGACCGCAAAAACGTTTCAACACGCACGTGTAATCGTTCTTCAGTCAAATCTTAACTAATACTATTCGGCTACCCCGTTCAAAGTGATTTAGCCTCAGCACGCCCACCTCTATAAAAGAACGCGATTCTGATTGCAAACTCGATCTGCAGCGTACAAAAGCCCGTATTTGAACAGATCGCGTCGCGTCGGTGTGTTTGCTTGCTGCGCCTTCCGTCCAAACGTATCTGTTTGCGTGGGCGCATTCTCTTTGGTGAATCGCGCTGCCTTCTGAGTAACAAACGACCTGTTCAATGCAAGACAGCGCAGGGGTGGACACACACACACACACACACACACACACACACGCACACACACACACACACACACACACACACACACGCACACACACACACACACACACACACACACTCCTTTTTCTTATTTTCATCAACGACCTGCCAGCTGTTGCAAACCAAGTTTCGCTCAAACTGTTTGCGGATGACTGCAAGCTGTATTTTCGGTCCAAATTGGTAGACGATCGCAGCAAGCTGCAAAACTCTCTGAATTCAATTTATCAATGGTGCAACGAAAATCAGCTCCAACTTTCTCTGTCCAAATGTTCAGTCCTTCACCTCGGAATAAATCGCAAGGATAGAACAAACTACAGTGTAGGAGGAACACAGCTATCTACGGTAGAAACTATGCGTGACTTGGGCGTCATTGTGTCCAAAGACCTTCGTTTTACTGAACATTGCAACCAGATTAGTAAGGCTGCTGGTCTAAGAGCTTCCGCAATACTAAACTGCTTTCACACTAGAGATTTGAATGTGTTAAGAGTGTTATTTTGCGCGTTTGTTAGAAGCAGTCTTGAATATGCTTCCCCGTGTTGGAATCCGGTCATGGTTGGTAACACAAGGCAGCTGGAGTCAATTCAGAGAACTTTCACCCGAAATATTCCGCAACTACGCCACCTGTCATATGATGAACGGAGAGAGCGCATTGGTCTTCCCCTCCTTGAGCTACGGCGGCTACATGCCGATTTAATCTATGTCTATAAAATAATTCACAAACAAACTTCCAATAAATTTGAAGATTTCTTTACCTTAAATAGAGACAGCAGAACGAGGGGGCATAATTTTAAACTCCGTCCACAAAAGCACAATACTCAGTATAGAGCGCACTTCTTCTCGAATAGGGTCATTGCTGCTTGGAATGCCTTGTCGGAAGGAACGGTCAACTCCAAAACTATTATTACATTTAAACATAAACTTTTAAAGGAAAACCTATCTCAATTCTTAAATGGTTAGGTTATAAAATCACCTTTTTGGTGTCACCTAGCCATGTCTCGCACGTGATAACGTAAACAGTTGGCAGGCGTTGCACCCCCCCCCCTCCCTCCAATTAATACCTGTGGACATTTGTACTTTGTTTGTTGTGACACATGTGTACCCATAATTCGCTCGCTCGCTGTGCTTCGCCTTCGTACCTTTGTAATGTCGTACACCGTGCTTCGACGAATAATAAAAAAACAAAACAAACAAACACACACACACTCACACACACACACACACACACACACACACACACACACACACACACACACACACATACACAGACACGCACGCGCGCGAGCACACACGCACGCACGCACGCACGCACGCACGCACGCACGCACGCACGCACGCACGCACGCACGCACGCACGCACGCACGCACACACACACACACACACACGTCGATTTGAGGGCGGTGTCATGCAATTTCCCCGTCTTTCAAAGTCTCGATTCAATTCATTTGTTTAGTCGCTGACGTTTCATGACGGAGCGATTCCGCCGACGCAATTCGTCAACTGCGAGCGCGCCGAACTTCCCGTAATCGTTCCATCTCCACTCCCACCCTTCTTTGCACTGAACAGGTTGTTTGTTGCTCGGAAGGCAGGCAGCGCCTAGAGTATTGTGGATATTTTGGCCTTTCCAAGTTAGAACATTGTCATATATTCTGCTTGCCTAAGAAACCTTGCACGTAGGAAGTGGGGGGCGGGGGGGGGGGGGTAGTCTGTAATTTAAAACGACCTGGATCCGCACGACATCGCCTTTATTTACCACAAAGTGCGGTCCTGTTTGATCTGTATGTCGTAGCCGCACTGTGTATGCGAATCTTTACGAACTTTGCAGACAAGCGCACGACAATTCAAGATTGGCGCTGAGACAATAAATGGAGCAACACAAGCGGACATGAAAAAATTCGCGGCTTAGCAACTCAGAAAACAACAACATGGGTCTCTCTTGAAATACTGCGCCCAAAAACCAGGAACACACACAAACAGATCATCAGTATTCATTCGAGCTTTACATGTTGATTGATTAGCTGATTTTATGACGACGACATCGCACGCGTCAGGTCGAAAGCTTTCACGCACTCTTCGTCTCCGACATTGACTAGTGTCACTTTCTTGTGCGTCAGGAAGCTGCCTAAATAGTGCGTATAATTCATCGAATTAATTCGAATACAGTACATCTTGGAATAGTTAGCGCAAATTCTGGAACAGTTCTGGGGTTGCAGAATTTTACGGTTGTCGATTTTGGTGTAACAAAGTGAAACGGATCTGTTTCCTGAGTCATAGGCAAATTTTAGCAAATTCGGTAGGTCGAACGAAAAAAAGTCGGGGAAAGGGGCGTGGCCGAACCGGCGTGTATGGGCAGGAGGTCGGTGTTGAGCATGAGCGAGCGGAAGAACGCGTCGAAGGTGGCGAAGTCGTCGCGCCACTTCGCCGTCATCTTCCAGTCGTGCAGCTCCGCGTCGATCTGAAACCGGTTTGCAAACTTTAAGTGTTGTCCCCTGGTCCGTGCAAACCGGTTCACCCTCTTTCCATCTTTTGCTGTTTTCAATTAAATTCTGATATTTTTTTAGCCCACTCGCAAACGCGCGAAACGGAAGGGTAATCGGTGGCGTCGTACCTGACAAAAGGAGACACCCTTTTGCCCGAACCGCCGGCGTCGTTCTAGGCCCGTCAGCAGTGTGTACTCAAACCCTTCGATATCCATTGTCGCAAAGTAGACACGTAGCGACTTCAAATGCTAAAGAGATTTCTATAAAATACCGGCAATTGTTAAAAGATATCTAGAGAGAGAAACACATTTTCAGTCGACAAGCCACAGTCTTCACCAATGCTCGAAGTAAAATGAGCACGATAACTGAAAGGGAAGCCGCATAGTGATGGGGTGAGGTTGGGCAAGAAACTGGCATGAAAGTGCAGAGTTTTTCCCTGTTTGTGACACGTTTTTATCTAAGGACAATGGAGTCTCGTATACCTGACTGGCATTGGTGGTTCGATACTATGTCTACTGCACATCGTAAATTTTCCAATAGTGCCCGAGTAGTCGCGGGTTAAAATAGCAGTACCCCCGGGAGCATTTGAAGAATTACGGTGGGTGCAGTATTGAGAAAGCATTCGTTGATTACCGCACCTGATCCAAGATCTGATCCAGCGGCACCACGGGGATGGTCTTCCAGGCGTACTTGGTGCTGATGCGCACGTTCATGGGCAGCGTGTCCGGATACACACCTGAATAACTGCCACTTACACTTCCACTTAAAATTATTTCGCTTTCAGAAAAGAAAGAACAAAACACAGAGGTACTCAATATTCAGAAAGAAAAGATTCAATGCTACAATATTGAAATGTCCATTTGTAATGCGCCGTACTTAGTAGTGGTCGCTCTCGTACGCTCCACGTGCCGCCCATTCATCCCCGTCCATCTGTTGATCGGTCCTACTGCGCTGAGAAGGTCAATACAAAGCTCTACAGAAAGGCACCCTTCACTGGTAATCGCCACCACTGCAAAACAATTACCAGCAATGTTTTACTAGCAATATTAATAGTTTGCGTAGCGAACAACACGCAGTGTGCTGGCAGGCTCGTTGAAAGCCCCAATTCAGAAAGCACAAAAGCAAGAAACTCATCTTTCTATTGTTTGTGAGACTTAGGTAAAAACTACATACCTAGAACTAAACTTCTAGAAACTTGCGAAACTTTGCAATTACAAAACTGTCAAACTGTTAGTTTCTCAAAGTTTTATTTTCTTTCGGTTTCTCAGTACTTCAACTTCAACTTCTCTGGGTCTGAACAGCAATCGAGTAGCAAAACTTTCCCTTTTTTGCAAACACACAATTTTTGGTTCCTCAACAAAACCTCTCACGCGCTCTCATCTCGCATTGGCTCATTGAAATTAATTAATTAATTGGCAGGGCGCGTAATTAGAACCTGCGGCCACGTTGATGACGGTTCCGACTCTGTCGAATTCGGCGCTCTGATTTACTCCGGGTTCAATTCCGAATATCCCGCAGTCTGGGTACTTTGCGTGGAACTCCTTTTCTACTTGGTCGTCGCCCCCGATGCCCACCGTCAGCCAGAGACATTTGGGTGCGCTCTGCTGCTGCAGATGCTCTGCTGGAATGCTCGCAAGGTTATTGATTAGGTACCTATGTACCGTAAACTCTATAATTAGCCCCCCCCCCCTGTAATTACCCCCCCCCCCCCTGATAATTATACACTCTCCTTAGACCACTTTGAGTTAATAAGAACCCTCTATAATTGCGCCCCTCCCTAAGTGGACCATCGCCTAAAAGGCAAAATTTTCCATGTCTGGGTGTATGTATGGTCGCGTATGTGTATGTACGTACATGCATGAGCATGTGAGACTGTGTGAGAGTGTGCTAGAGTGTACCAACGTGTGTGCGCAGCGGCTTTTTTGCTTAAAAATCGCCTCCACGCGCCTTTCCGCCCACAAAGCTTCCCACACATCGACACTTCCAGTTTATAAGCCCCCTTATAATTAGCCCCCCCCCTATAATTATACACCCTCCTAGAGCTCGAACGAAACAATTAGCCCGGGGGGTTAATTAAAGGGTTTACGGTAATTGTTTCATTTGCGTTGCAAGAGGGGGAGAAATTAGAGGGCGGGGCTAATAATGAAAGTGCTCTGGGAAGGGGGTGTAATTATAGGAGGAGATAAAAAGGGGCTAATTATGGGGTTTACGGCATGTGGACCGTTGCAGAGTGTATGTACATAGTTGTTGGGTGCTGGCAGTTTGAGCAATAGAGATGAATGAGCATTTTGAATTAAAAACGCTCGGTTGAATTACATAAAGGTCGTTAACGCCAACGATGAGTAACGACAGAAATACACAGGGACTCATTGATCAGCACGCGCGTCGGGTTTGCAAATACATACGGTAAAGACGTTTTCAAAAGGTTTAAAATTCAGAAACTTTTAAAAATTTAAATGTAAAAATTCTAAAAGTGCGTCGAAAACTGAAACTGCATGCAGCCATGCTATTCGACGATTGTCACCGAGTCAACTGTGCTGTGAACCATGTTCATGAACCGGCTACATTGCCTGCGTGCAGTACATGTACCTAAGTATGCCTTATTTCATGTGCGATAAATGTTTCACGCTTAGCAGTTAGACAATGCACGCATGCCAAACAATGTTCCAACTTCCAGCACTGTGCCATCATTCACCATACTTTGCGTACATAGGTTCAAAATTCTTCAGGACCCCTCCCCTCCCCCTCTAATTGTGGCCCTGGGTGCGCAGAGCCCGTATACAATTTAGAAATATACGATTTATGCTCTACAATTTGCCTTTCTGATGCTGCAAGGTGTCTCAAGACAGTGATCACTCTAAAAATCAGTGATTTTGCTCCGCGCTGAGTAAATTACGCTTGCTTGGCTGTATTTTTCCAGAATTTGGGGGAAAGTCTAAGTTGCACTTGGTAGTGTGTACATAGAAATAAATGGCAAAATCTGTCAACACTGTATGGCGCAGAACCTAATCAAATATGAGAAACCCACCGTGGGACAACCTGTACATAGGTCCCGTTTCTAATGGTGACCACTTTAATTTATTTCTAATCGTGTATGTGGTTGAGCGCAAATTTTACTCACTCAGTGGCAGAAAGTACTTCTTTTCGCCCAGTCTGCCCATATTGAGGTGGAACATGTCTTTGGACGTTATCTTGGTGTGCTTTGAGGCGCAGCCGTTGATGACGGGAACGAAAGAGCTCCACACGTCCTTCGCTTGTTCCAGCGCGCTCAATACGCAATCTTTTAGAGCCGGGCGCCCGCTAAAAAGTTTCAACCCTCTGTTCTTTGTGGAATTCGGAGCTTAGCCGTTTGGTTTAGAACAGTCCAGGAAGTAAGTAGGTAATCATGAAGCAATCACACATGCAGTAGCGCGCCAGAAAAAAACGGTTCGCTTGCACGGTATGGCTGACATTGGCTCTATGCTCACACAGGTACTGTATGTAGGTACTGTACATCCTCCAATAGTGCCCCTGGGCCATGGTTACCGTAAATCCTCCAATACAATCCCCCCCTCCAATAGTGCCCCCCCTCCAATAGTGCCCCCGGGTACGGCAAGGTTGAAATAATAGAGCCCCCCCCCCTCCAATAGTGCCCCCGGGGGTAAGGGGTATGTTGTGCCATGTGCCTTTTATGGGCAAAAATATTGTGGTAGGTACATTTATATCGTGTATACACACTACTACTAACCAATAATAGTACGTTTCAGCAACTATTAGCGGTAAATCAATCATTAAATGCGGCAAAAGTAATCAAAATCACTGAAAAATCGGTAATTTTGACAGCGAAACTAGCATTACCATTCAAAATTTTTAGGTTGAAATAATAGAAGCCCCCCCTCCAATAGTGCCCCCCCTCCAATAGTGCCCCCGGGTAAGGAGAGGTTGAAAAAATAGTGCCCCGGGGGCACTATTGGAGGATTTACGGTATCTAGAAAGCCCTATAGAAGACGGGCACTATATTTTCAACCGCGACCCTGGAGCACTATGTGGGTTAGCACTGTTTGGAAAGGGGAGGGGGGGTACTATTAGAATATTTATGGAACGTACAAAATGTGGTTCTCAAATGTGGTACCCGCTGGCGTCACGGTTCAGGTTACCTTGCAGACTGATAAAACGTACCGCCCGAGATGCAAAGCAGGTTTCACTCTCAGCACTTTGAAGTGGAATGGAACACATATTCACATTAGTAATCTCCGTGGTGACCGTTCAACAGTGGAAATTAGGTTTGCAATCCAAAGTTTATCGAACCTCGGCATTTGTGCGCCGCTGACAGTTTGCAAGTTCTTCTGTTGGTTTGCCGGATCCTCTCCGTTGCTGGATCTCCACGCGACCAACAAAAACACCATCGAAACAAACGCCAAAGACAATGCGATGAGACGAGCCTTGCCGGAGTTGCCCCGACGCGGCGCCATCAGTAATGCTTCTGCGGTAATATATTGTGATCCTCGCGACGTTACTTATCACTGAGTCATGGTCATGGTTGGGAAGTAACGTTCGTGGCAACTAAAGCACGCTGTGTCGCAACTCCAGGGAAAAGATTTCGGCACAACTTTTTGTGGTGGGTTGTGTACAACGGTAGGTAGTGCTACGCGACTCGTTCAGCTGTTGTGAGCATTGTGTAACTTCTTGCAACTGCAATACTTGCAATAGGTACGAGACAATAGAAATGAATGCACAGTATCTGCATACAATCGAATTGAATAAGCGCGAGAAAGTAGAATAAAACGAATTTTCTTCAAAAAGCTGTTCTACTATCAGCTACCGCTATCAGCTACTGTATTATGTGCTTACTATTGATATTTTAGTTCTTTACTGTGAGGCATTTATAAAAACCCATCTTACCAGTATCTGCACTCCGCAAACGCGCTCAGTGTTTACAACAATCTATAGGGCAGTTTGTATGCTGCCCTGCTGAATGTGAGTTGAATGACGGCGATAGACGAAGGCTCTAGCATGGATGCGACAGCTTCTCACCGTTGTTAAGGCGACGCATCAGCCATGCGCATGTAGGTATAGATGCATAGTCCAATGCACACGTGTCTAGCTCTTGAGCAATACGCGTCGACAAGGGCGGGCCAGCTTAGCCGAGCGTTTGCCAAGCTGTATATTGACGACCACATGTACGCGCTCGTCTATGCACTGCTGCAAAGGAAAGAAGTGGTAGGGGTTCCTCGATCGGCCTGCCAGTACATTCGGCCCACGGCGATTTCAACAATAGAAATAACGCGGTGGCAAACATGTGATGGGTTCTAGTCACCCAGAACGAGTCGTTTAGGAGGGCATTCGACGACGGACGCATCGGTTATACAGGGAGTAAGGGGCCTGAGCGGATAACCGGTAAAAAACCGGTATTCGCTGCATGAAAATGGCTAATTGGGATGCGCAGCGTGTGCAATACAATGCAGGGAGATGCGTCACCGACAGCGGACAGCGTCGCCGCTCAGCTTGATTTTGTGTTCCGACAAGGGGTGTCGCTCGATGGACTCTTGCGTTGACCTTGGGAACTCCATCAACTCTGCTGGTGGATTTTTCGCTTGTGCTGCCCCCTGATCAGTTCTTGTCCGAACTGGATCGGTGACTTCCAGAGGCTTTAAGAAATTCTTTCCCAGGAAACTGACGGGCAGTTGTCTCGCACGATGTAAACCTTCCTTCTGTGGATCTCGTTGTTGTACTTGAGCTTGGTTGGTATCGATGACGCCGCGAACGCCCTGGATCCGGCTGCTGTCGAAGTTGGTCAGGGTCAGGGATGGACCGCGTCGGCGGGATGATCAGCTCAGCAGCACACATCGACTCATACATAGCGGAGGTCGGCGCCAGTGTCAAAATTTAATTTTGAATAAATTGCTGCCCCCCCCCGCAGTTTGAGACTCCTACCCACTCTTTGACTCTGACCGCTCCTTGCCGACGAGCACTGGAGGAAGAGAGCAGCGACTGGGTCGTGTTCCTGCCCTGCTCGCCCAGCTTAAACGGGTCGGCTTGGAAGCCGACTTGGCTTGGTTTTGGTCCATAGGAGTCTGTGAACGGCGAGCGGACTCTCGGCAGGCGGCGGCTGGGGAGGCGGTTGCGCTTTCTACAGCGGTTGCAGGTCTTGCCCATGGAGCGGGGCAGCGGCCGTTGTCCAGGCGTTAAACAGGCGTTGCACGTCTACGCCGTCGGCTGCGCGCGTTGTCGTTGTTGTTTTTGGATTAGGGGCGATGCTTGGAGGCCGTCAATGGCCCACATTAGCAGCACACCCATCTCCATGACGCCTTCCCGACTAGAGCCGCGTAAATAGCCGAAGACATTCGAAAAAACGCCATCTGGAATCAAGGGACGACGGGACGAGAAAATCCATAGAAAGGAAAGTCCTCGATCCTGTGGCTCCATCAAGAATCAAAGCCAGAAGCGTACTCGCAAGAGGCCGATTCTCTACCACTAGGTCATACGCTGCCCATGGATCCACTAAGATGAGTCTTTCGCAACCCATGGATTTTCTCGTGCTGTCACTGCCCTAGATTGCAGATGGCGTTCTACCGAATGTCTTTGGCTAATTGCGCGGCTCTAGACGAGAAGGCGTCATGAAGAGCTAGGTATGTATATGAGCCATTGTCGGCCTCTTAGCGTCGCCCCTCATCCAACGACAACAACGCGCCTCCAGGGCACTCGGCACTCAGCAGCGGTGTCAGAGCAGAGAAGCCACTCGAGATGGCTGTCGCGGTCGTAGTCGTATTCGCGATCTGGCACATCAGGCAGGAAGTCGCGCAGGCGTCACGAGAGCACACTACCGCCTTGTCATGGTTGGTGGTTGTTGCAGCGATGACCGCCAATAGGCGGCATGAGATAAGAGGGGTGGTTGCCACACGTTGTGCTTACCCTACCGTAAATGCTTCAACACCGCCCGCCCCCCCCCCCCCCTCCGAACCATTCTTTCAAACCTCCTTGCCCGAGGGCACTATTGAAGGTGGGGGGGGGGGGCTATTGGAGAATTGACGGTATCTGGCCTACAGTAGCCTCGACTGTAGGAGGCTGACTGCGTATAGGTCGATTGATGATAGCAGCATTCACAGCGCAATTTGAATTCATCCTTGAAAAGGTCGAAGGCGGTCAGGTTGGGGATGGAATTATACTCTAACCAGGCAGAACAGCGAAATTGTAGTTGCCGCACCAACAGACATCCCATTTTCCGCTCTCCAGTCACAGGCACAGTATGCGAGACGCTTGTGCGTGTACACGTACACCGTATCACAGCTGGCACGGGACTACAGTAGTCCCAGGATGGCACCCCCAAAGAGTCTTTTGCGCACGATGAGAAGAACGGAAGCGAAGAAGACGAAAAGAACGAGTAAAATGAGAATTTTGTCCGTGCACTCGCGACGGCCGAATTTCGACAGCAGCCGCCCAGAACGCTCCACCACTGAGCCCATGCTCTGAACACGAGAATGATTAATTGGAAAATGCGACAAAATAAACGTTAATAATATCAATAATAGTGTCGGTACCCGAGCCGGGGGTATAATTGGAGCGTTTACGGTAAATGTATTAGTTTTTTTGGGTAAATATATATAGTTCTTATTGGTAATTTTTTTTGATAAATATCTCTGCTCTTGTGTTGGCAAAAAAACAAAGGAGGAAAATTGGTCCGCGTGGAGGATGTGAAACTGTTATTTACTCGCACAAATTATTTTTCGTGAATAAAAAAAAATGAGTAGAAATTCTTCACGTGAAATTCGTGGGCGGTCTCTTTGAGTTCCTGGGAGGAGTGGGCGAGCGCGCCGAGCGTCGAAGAGCTGCGCTGCACCTGCAACGATTTTTTAGCTTCACAGCTAATACGCGACCATTTCCCACTAGACTACCTCTCGAAATTTCGTCAATTTCGCGACTTTAAAATCGCGCACGCAGACGAGACGGGCCCCACCCACTGACTACACGCATTTTTTTTCATTTGTTCAATTTTTATCACCATTCGCAGCCAATTGGGCGTTATATAACAAAGTGATTGATCGTTCAACAATACTGTGGCCAAAGAAATGCTTTAGAGGCGGTACACAGAGTCGTACGCATAAATTTACACCAGGATTTTTGGGTTGAGCCTTTTCGCTCTTTTCGTTGATTCATTCAGACATTAACTTCGGCGAACGCACGCGCGCCTGCACGCACGCACGCACGCCTGCACGCACGCACGCCTGCACGCACGCACGCCTGCACGCACGCACGCGCACGCTCCTGCACGCACGCACGCGCCTGCACGCACGCACTCCTGAACGCACGCACGCACGCTCACGCGCGGCTGCACGCACCTCGTCTCCCATGCGTCGGACGAGGGATCCGAGACGCTCCGTCGTCTCCGCCGCCGACGCGTCGGCGCGCGGCCGCGGCCGCTGCCCACGCCCTCTGCCGCCGTCTGCACGCCACAATGACAACGGACATCGTTTGGTTTGGTTTCAACTATACCCCCCCCCCCCCCACACACCCGCATGTCACCTGCGACGAAACGTCTGCTCAACATAAAACACAGCACCGTCAAAAAAGGAACGAATCAAAATCAGCCACCAACACAGACTTTGATAAAGTCAGCGTGGAACATTTCTCGTTACGAGGTTCTGCGAACGGTACGTTAAGGCGTATAATTCACCGCTTATAATTAGCTAATGATTTAATTAGTCAATCAATTAGTGTCCGCAACCCACCCGGAGCAGAAGTAGTGGTGGAGTGGGGGGCGAGCAGCGTCTGTCTCTCCGCCGCCTCCCTCCGCTGCGCGCGGCGCAACACCGCGCGACGGAACGCCCAACGACACGTCGACAACCGCTCCCTGGCATCGAGAGAAAATTAATTTTCGTATTTTTCGAAAAGAGGGGGGGGGTGTTGCTGCTGGATTAGAGGCAACGCTAGGAGGCCGTCAAAGGCCCATAGAGCGCGCCTATCTCCATGACGCCTTCCCGTAACTCCGCCATTGCCGGGAATGAGAAAGGAGGAGGGCTGGGGGTGGGCTCAGGCCCATCCCTGTAAAACTTGCGGCCCGAGGCTAGCAATGGCTCCACAGCGCCCTCGGGCGTCGTCGTTATAGTGCGGACGTTGACCCGGGGGGGGACAGCTATCCTGGCCGCGGCACCCTGACGTGTCGGGTGGCGAGACAGCGGCGACCGACTCCTCATCAGTTCGCCCTCAGTTGACACGAAAGCGATTAGTCGCCCTCAGATGACACGATTAGTGGATCCATCCAGAATCGAACCCACCAGACCCGTGCGTGCGCAAGAGGCCGATTCTCTCTACCACTAGGCCACACGCTGCCTCGGTGGGGGGGGGGGGGGGTATTGCTTGCTACTGCCCTGTCCTAAGGGAGCCTGGTCCCCCCCCCCAGCAAGGGGCCTTGATTGGCCAATGCTCGCAACCGTCACTCGCGTCTCCAATTAATTAGGCACCAAGAAAGAACTGAACGCGCGCCGACCTGTGCTTGCGCGCCCTGTCGACGGCGTCTCGTCTGTGTTGGGGGCCGCGCGGCGTCAGCGCCGCCGCCTCCGCCGCCTCCACGCAGCGCTCCAACCGTCGCAGACACAGCCGCGCTCGTCTCTCCCAGTCGCCAACCCCCTCCTCCTGAACACGCGCAAACACACGCACAACTACGGCAACAGCGGATGCGTGCGCAAAATGTTTCAATCTCGTGCCAAATAGGACGGTGCATCTGTATTTGTTGATCGGGAGCTTGCACCTGGCACAAACAAACTGAAATAGCCACTGTGTCCACTCGAAATGGACGTGGACGACCAGAACAGACGCATGGTAGGTCCGTTCTGGCATACCTACCTAACACATACGGTAATTCCTCCAACAGTGCCCCGGACACTATTCCTTCAACCTCTCCTTACCGGGGGGGCACTGGTGGAATGGTATGTCAGGCGCAGGGGAGGGGGGGGGGGATTTGGGATGGCCAAGGGGGCATTGATATAAAAGCTTACCAAAAACAGTGTTTTTTGGTTAAACAGAAGGTCAAAATTTAGCTGTGTGAAGGTTAAAGGACTCGGAAAATTGTTTTCACTTTATTAAATGCAAATTTAAGGGAGGGAAGGCGCCCCCCCCCCCAAAGCTACAGGCAGGAGAACCGATGAACGGATGGAGATTAAACCGACAAAACATTCGCACACCACCAAGAAATAGACACTTACATTGACACACGCACGCACACACGCACAGCACAGACTGCGCACACAAGCGAACCTGTTCGTCTTTAGCGTCTTCCGCCTGCCCGTCCTCTTCCAGACAGCTCTGCAGTTCAATGTCCGCCCTCAAGATCTCCTTTTCAAACTGCTCCATTTCAGAGAAACTTTCTCCACTACCTGTACAACTGATTTGTATGCTCAAACTCCCTATTTCCATCGAGTAGAGAAGCCCACGCGTTGGTGCAAACATTTCCACAAAAATCGCTTTATTGGCGCACGCAGGCACAAAATCACGAGCGGGCACGCACGCACAGACATTTGCCTTTCTGTCTGTGATGGGGACAAACCACCGCTGACCGCACGTGCGTGGATTGCATATTAGTACAACCACAGAAAAACTCAAAATGCACGCAAAATGCGTTGAGTAGGTACAAGAGCGACACAAAAATCAGACAATTTTGGTATCGTCGAGACGCGGGGTTAAAACGGCAACTGCCACTCTTTTGTCAGTCTGTGGTCTTAATCAACTGAATCGGTTTTGTTTGAACCCAATTAAATAGTGTGAAATCCAAATCTACAACCAACACACTTACAAGCCAAAAGTCAGGCCCACACACCTCTGAAACTGTCGGATAGCCCCCACCCCCCCACCCCTGGTCGCATTATGATTCCTCGCATTATCGCATTACGATTTTGGCTTTTAGGGGTCCGGACGATACCATCAATTCCGCCTCAATCCGCATGTGTGTCTCTCTCTTTCCATCTTCCCTCTTTCTCCATGCTTAGCCTTAGGCTCTGTTAGGCGTTGTAGAGGAAGGCGTTGAGGTCGTTTGGGTCGCGGGCGACGTATCCTCGTTCGATGAGCCACTCGAGCTGCTCCTTGACGAGCTTGCGACTGGGCAGGAACATCGCCTTCAGCATCTCCACCAACTCCGTCTGCAGCGCCGCCGACGCGACGCGCTTCCGCATCTTCAGCACCTTCACGATCGCCTCCTGCAATGGGGAGGGGCGGCTATAGCCTCCTGCACACGCACCATGCACCAATGAGCATGCATCTGCAAGCACGCACCAATGAGCATGCATCTGCAAGCACGCACCAATGAGCATGCATCTGCAAGCACGCACCAATGAGCATGCATCTGCAAGCACGCACCAATGAGCATGCATCTGCAAGCACGCACCAATGAGCATGCATCTGCAAGCACGCACCAATGAGCATGCATCTGCAAGCACGCACCAATGAGCATGCATCTGCAAGCACGCACCAATGAGCATGCATCTGCAAGCACGCACCAATGAGCATGCATCTGCAAGCACGCACCAATGAGCATGCATCTGCAAGCACGCACCAATGAGCATGCATCTGCAAGAACGCACCAATGAGCATGCATCTGCAAGCACGCACCAATGAGCATGCATCTGCAAGCACGCACCAATGAGCATGCATCTGCAAGCACGCACCAATGAGCATGCATCTGCAAGCACGCACCAATGAGCATGCATCTGCAAGAACGCACCAATGAGCATGCATCTGCAAGCACGCACCAATGAGCATGCATCTGCAAGCACGCACCAATGAGCATGCATCTGCAAGCACGCACCAATGAGCATGCATCTGCAAGCACGCACCAATGAGCATGCATCCGCAAGCACACACACCAACTCTAGGCCACACAACTGGATGTGCACCGGTACAAGAACCAGCAGCACATAAGCGCAGTGCAACGCACCTGAGTGCGCAGTTTACGCAGCTGCAGTATGTCGTCGTGTTCCCTCTCGGCGGTGGGCGTGTCCGTGGCCAGCTGCAGACGACCCACCAGGTTCAGACGGCCCCGACTCTGCGCCTTGCCTTGCTGCAAAGTATTTTTTGTTTTGTTTTTTTCGTGTTGTCCATTTTTTTCTTACAGACAAATTGTACGACGTCGACCACCACTGCACACTGTGCTGACAGTGTCGACCAAGGTGGTGGCCAAAAAAAAGATAGTGCCAGTAGTATCAGGGTGTACGCGTCAGCGTACAACCCTAATATGTGATGACTTCTCAATGCAGGTTTTTGAATTTTCGATCGCCTATAACTTTTAATTGCTTGAACGGATTTCGACGCGTTATGGCGCAAATGAACCGCCTTCTTCTGGGGCATCGAACGCGCCATAACGCGTTTCCTTGTTTTACTGTAAGGGGTCAATAGTTCAAAAAATGTTCCAATTTTGCGGCTTTTTTTTTTGTGTTCTCCTCCCAGTTTTTGGAGCACTGCTCGCGAACGCCAAAAGCAATCAGGATGAAACTTTGCACGTATGGGCGACCCATGGCAACAATTTGTGGTGCCGAAAGATTCTTGTCTAGACTTTGTATATCCAGAGATATTGCTGATTTTATGCTTTTTTGAAGGACCCAAAAAGTTTGTGCCCTATAGGTGCTCCAACCGTTCGTCGCAGAGCTTTGCTATAAAGGGGAAAGTTGATGGCCAGGTCCTAACTTAGAAAAGTTTTAACAATTGGACCGCATTGGACGCACCAAAATACATCTCCCCATTATACCAATGACATAAAATGGTGATATTTCAGTGTGGTTAGCTCGGATCGTTTTGAGGTCAATAATAATGTTGACCACCAATTGGTGGGGAACATTTTATTCCTTAGTGCCAATGCGCTCCGACGCACCAAAATATTTTCACTTCTGGGAAAA
Source organism: Paralinhomoeus sp. GSCO2_6 (assembly GCA_030248085.1). Lineage (NCBI taxonomy): Eukaryota > Metazoa > Nematoda > Chromadorea > Monhysterida > Linhomoeidae > Paralinhomoeus > Paralinhomoeus sp. GSCO2_6. Next base: position 45,943 of record JASAMY010001099.1, on the reverse strand, counting down.
TCGCAATATCTCGATGTGGGTACGTCGGATCACTTCAGCCAAAACACAAAAGTTGACTGCCTGCACGCGTAGATCATTTTGATTCTTTACATCCCTATGCTCCGACGAACCAATGTGGCACTGCAGATGTGCACGCACGCACGCACACCTTCAAATGAGCTGCTTCACAAACAACCCGATGTGGGTAGGTCGGATCATTTCGGTTAAAACACGTAAGTTGACCGCCTAGTCATAGCGATCATTTTCATACTTTACATCACTATGCTGAAACGCAGCAATATAGCACAACTGCAAGCGCAGGCACGCACGCACGCACATAATGTACCCTCTATGGCGCAGCACTATAGCAAAACTGCACGCGCATGCACGCACACACACGCTCACACGCTTCGATCGCGCCATCGTGCTCGCATGTCAGTCAGACCAGTTGCAAGTAATGCGCGGCACACTTCTTTGTCCGGGTGTACACTGTATCAGAGCGGATTATGGATTTTTTGATCGCCTGTAACTTTTGATTACTGAACCGATTTTGGCGCATTCCTATGCGATGCGTGTCTCCTACTGCGATTGAGGGATTCCACCAGACACGCTACATTTGCTTTTTTTGGTACGCTGGGGCATGTGTGCGTTCTGGTCTGCTGCTGTATGTCTGTATGTGCGTGCGTGCGAGCATGGGTGCGTGCGTGCGAGCGTGCGTACGTGCGGGCGCACACACGTGTGTGCATACATGCGTCAGAGCGTGCGTGCGTGCGTGCCTGCATAGGTTTTGCGTATCAATGCTTGTCTTATGAAAAAACACTGTATTAAGGAAAAATTTGCAGGTGGCTGCAAAAAAGGTGAATATGTGACGCTATTTTGTTAAAGTCCAGTTTGAAAAAGAGGGGTATTAATCAAGGCACGCCTCAAGTCACTTACGCTTTGCAGCTGATCAACTTCAGTTTGAACAAACCGTGTATAAAAACTGAACCAAACGCAGCAACACGTCACATATTCGGCATTTTTTGTGCGAGCCACCCTCATTCAGCCAAAACGCAACAGCAACCCTTTCACATCTCATCTCTCTCTGACAATGCATTGCCATAGCCCATTACCATGGACCTGGCACAGCCAAACTTCCTGGATAAATAATCGGCACCCTGGTAACATTTGTGACATGCAGGTTGCCACTGCAGTTAGTGATGTGTAGGCAATGCATACATACTGTATACTAGCTCCATTTGTCATTCCCCTTTTGGCAGTTCATCCACTGATGACCTACAACGTTTGCAGGGTGCAATGCACCATTTTACATCTTGTGCGTGAGTGCGTGCGTGCGTGCATGCGTGCGTGCGTGCGTGCGTGTGTGCGTGCGTGCGTGCGTGCGAGCCTGCGTGTGCATTGTATTCCACAACCCTAATATGTGACCACTTCTCAATGCGGGTTTTTGAATTTTCAATCGCCCATAACTTTTGATTGCCTGAACGGATTTCAACGCGTTATGGCGCAAATGAACCGCCTTCTTCTGGGGAATCGAACGCGCCATAACGCGTTTCCTTGCTTGACTGTAAGGGGTCAATAGTTCCAAAAATGTTCCAATTTTGCGGCTTCGTTTTTTTTGTGTTCTCCTCCCAGTTTTTGGAGCACTGCTCGCGAACGCCAAAAGCAATCGGGATGAAACTTTGCGCGTATCGGCGACCCATGGCAACAATTTGTGGTGCCAAAAGATTCTTGTCTAGACTTTGTATATCCAGAGATATTGCCGATTTTATGCTTTTTTGAAGGACCCGAAAAGTTTGTGCCCTATAGGCGCTCCGACCGTTCGTCGCAGAGCTTCGCTATAAAGGGGAAAGTTGATGGCCAGGACCTAACTTAGAAAAGTTTCAACAATTGGACCGCATTGGACGCACCAAAATACATCTCCCCATTATACCAATGACATAAAATGGCGATATTTCGGTGTGGTTAGCTCGGATCGCTTTGAGGTCAATAATAAAGTTGATCACCAATTGGTGTGGAACATTTCATTCCTTAGTGCCAACGCGCTCCAACGCACCAAAATATTTTCAATTCCGGGAAAATCGCTATATCTCGATGTGGGTACGTCGGATCACTTCGGCTAAAACACAAAAGTTGACCGCCTGCACGCGTAGATCATTTTGATATTTTACATCCCTATGCTCCGACGAACCAATATGGCACTGCAGATGTGCATGCACGCACGCACACCTTCAAATGGGCTGCTTCACCAACAACTCGATGTGGGTAGGTCGGATAATTTCGGTTAAAACACAAAAGTTGACCGCCTAGTCATGGCAATCATTTTCATACTTTACATCACTATGCTAAAATGCAGCGATATAGCACAACTGCAAGTGCAGGCACGCACGCACGCACGCACATAATGTACCCCCTATGGCGCAGCACTATAGCAAAACTGCACGCACACGCACGCACACACACGCTCACACGCTTCGATCGCGCCATCGTGCGCGCATGTCTGTCAGACCGGTTGCAAGTAACGCGCGGCAGACTTCTTTGTCCGGGTGTACACCGTATCAGAGCGGATTTTGGATTTTTTGATCGCCTATATCTTTTGATTATCTGAACCGAATTTGGCGCGTTTCTATACGATGCGTGTCTCCTACTGCGATTGAGGGATTCCACCAGACACGCTACATTTGCTTTTTTTTGGTACGCTGGGGCATGTGTGCGTTCTGGTCTGCTGCTGTATGTCTGTCTGTGCGTGCGTGCGAGCGTGCGTGCGTGCGTGGGTGCGTGCGTGCGAGCGTGCGTACGTGCGGGCGTGCGTGTGTGCATATATGCGTGCGAGCGTGCGTGCGCACCTGCATAGGTTCTGCATATCAATGCTTGTCTTACGAAAAAACACTGTATTAAGGAAAAATTTGCAGGTGTGCGTTCTGGTCTGCTGCTGTATGTCTGTATGTGCGTGCGTGCGAGCATGGGTGCGTGCGTGCGAGCGTGCGTACGTGCGGGCGCACACACGTGTGTGCATACATGCGTCAGAGCGTGCGTGCGTGCGTGCCTGCATAGGTTTTGCGTATCAATGCTTGTCTTATGAAAAAACACTGTATTAAGGAAAAATTTGCAGGTGGCTGCAAAAAAGGTGAATATGTGACGCTATTTTGTTAAAGTCCAGTTTGAAAAAGAGGGGTATTAATCAAGGCACGCCTCAAGTCACTTACGCTTTGCAGCTGATCAACTTCAGTTTGAACAAACCGTGTATAAAAACTGAACCAAACGCAGCAACACGTCACATATTCGGCATTTTTTGTGCGAGCCACCCTCATTCAGCCAAAACGCAACAGCAACCCTTTCACATCTCATCTCTCTCTGACAATGCATTGCCATAGCCCATTACCATGGACCTGGCACAGCCAAACTTCCTGGATAAATAATCGGCACCCTGGTAACATTTGTGACATGCAGGTTGCCACTGCAGTTAGTGATGTGTAGGCAATGCATACATACTGTATACTAGCTCCATTTGTCATTCCCCTTTTGGCAGTTCATCCACTGATGACCTACAACGTTTGCAGGGTGCAATGCACCATTTTACATCTTGTGCGTGAGTGCGTGCGTGCGTGCATGCGTGCGTGCGTGCGTGCGTGCGTGTGTGCGTGCGTGCGTGCGTGCGAGCCTGCGTGTGCATTGTATTCCAGTGTTTTTTTTTGTTTTTTTTTTTTTTTCAACCCTAATATGTGACCACTTCTCAATGCGGGTTTTTGAATTTTCAATCGCCCATAACTTTTGATTGACTGAACGGATTTCAACGCGTTATGGCGCAAATGAACCGCCTTCTTCTGGGGAATCGAACGCGCCATAACGCGTTTCCTTGCTTGACTGTAAGGGGTCAATAGTTCCAAAAATGTTCCAATTTTGCGGCTTCGTTTTTTTTGTGTTCTCCTCCCAGTTTTTGGAGCACTGCTCGCGAACGCCAAAAGCAATCGGGATGAAACTTTGCGCGTATCGGCGACCCATGGCAACAATTTGTGGTGCCAAAAGATTCTTGTCTAGACTTTGTATATCCAGAGATATTGCCGATTTTATGCTTTTTTGAAGGACCCAAAAAGTTTGTGCCCTATAGGCGCTCCGACCGTTCGTCGCAGAGCTTCGCTATAAAGGGGAAAGTTGATGGCCAGGACCTAACTTAGAAAAGTTTCAACAATTGGACCGCATTGGACGCACCAAAATACATCTCCCCATTATACCAATGACATAAAATGGCGATATTTCGGTGTGGTTAGCTCGGATCGCTTTGAGGTCAATAATAAAGTTGATCACCAATTGGTGTGGAACATTTCATTCCTTAGTGCCAACGCGCTCCAACGCACCAAAATATTTTCAATTCCGGGAAAATCGCTATATCTCGATGTGGGTACGTCGGATCACTTCGGCTAAAACACAAAAGTTGACCGCCTGCACGCGTAGATCATTTTGATATTTTACATCCCTATGCTCCGACGAACCAATATGGCACTGCAGATGTGCATGCACGCACGCACACCTTCAAATGGGCTGCTTCACCAACAACTCGATGTGGGTAGGTCGGATAATTTCGGTTAAAACACAAAAGTTGACCGCCTAGTCATGGCAATCATTTTCATACTTTACATCACTATGCTAAAATGCAGCGATATAGCACAACTGCAAGTGCAGGCACGCACGCACGCACGCACATAATGTACCCCCTATGGCGCAGCACTATAGCAAAACTGCACGCACACGCACGCACACACACGCTCACACGCTTCGATCGCGCCATCGTGCGCGCATGTCTGTCAGACCGGTTGCAAGTAACGCGCGGCAGACTTCTTTGTCCGGGTGTACACCGTATCAGAGCGGATTTTGGATTTTTTGATCGCCTATATCTTTTGATTATCTGAACCGAATTTGGCGCGTTTCTATACGATGCGTGTCTCCTACTGCGATTGAGGGATTCCACCAGACACGCTACATTTGCTTTTTTTTGGTACGCTGGGGCATGTGTGCGTTCTGGTCTGCTGCTGTATGTCTGTCTGTGCGTGCGTGCGAGCGTGCGTGCGTGCGTGGGTGCGTGCGTGCGAGCGTGCGTACGTGCGGGCGTGCGTGTGTGCATATATGCGTGCGAGCGTGCGTGCGCACCTGCATAGGTTCTGCATATCAATGCTTGTCTTACGAAAAAACACTGTATTAAGGAAAAATTTGCAGGTGTGCGTTCTGGTCTGCTGCTGTATGTCTGTATGTGCGTGCGTGCGAGCATGGGTGCGTGCGTGCGAGCGTGCGTACGTGCGGGCGCACACACGTGTGTGCATACATGCGTCAGAGCGTGCGTGCGTGCGTGCCTGCATAGGTTTTGCGTATCAATGCTTGTCTTATGAAAAAACACTGTATTAAGGAAAAATTTGCAGGTGGCTGCAAAAAAGGTGAATATGTGACGCTATTTTGTTAAAGTCCAGTTTGAAAAAGAGGGGTATTAATCAAGGCACGCCTCAAGTCACTTACGCTTTGCAGCTGATCAACTTCAGTTTGAACAAACCGTGTATAAAAACTGAACCAAACGCAGCAACACGTCACATATTCGGCATTTTTTGTGCGAGCCACCCTCATTCAGCCAAAACGCAACAGCAACCCTTTCACATCTCATCTCTCTCTGACAATGCATTGCCATAGCCCATTACCATGGACCTGGCACAGCCAAACTTCCTGGATAAATAATCGGCACCCTGGTAACATTTGTGACATGCAGGTTGCCACTGCAGTTAGTGATGTGTAGGCAATGCATACATACTGTATACTAGCTCCATTTGTCATTCCCCTTTTGGCAGTTCATCCACTGATGACCTACAACGTTTGCAGGGTGCAATGCACCATTTTACATCTTGTGCGTGAGTGCGTGCGTGCGTGCATGCGTGCGTGCGTGCGTGCGTGTGTGCGTGCGTGCGTGCGTGCGAGCCTGCGCGTGCATCGTGTTCCATGTGCAAGATCATGGGGTTCTTCCTGTCTGTCTCACAACCAAGTGTGCATTCTGTAATGCGGCATATGCAGTGTGTGTAGGTCCTAATAATTGTCACTGCACCTTCGTATGCACCCAAACACAACAAAATGCCAAATATGTGACGTGTTGCTTAGTTTGGTTCAGTTTTTATACACGGTTTGTTCAAACTGAAGTTGATCAGCTGCAAAGCGTAAGTGGCTTGAGGCGTGCCTTGATTAATACCCCTCTTTTTCAAACTGGACTTTAACAAAATAGCGTCACATATTCACCTTTTTTTTTGCAGCCACCTGCAAATTTTTCCTTAATAGAAAAGGAATCGACTGGGGCGTACGAATGTTTCGCCAGCTTTTCAAAACGAATCGTTAGAGAATCGGTGCATTAGTTCGACTAAACGTGTAGCAATCAGCACCATCACTGTAACTGGGGTGGGGTTGGGGGGAGGGGGGTTACCCCCTCCCCCACTGTTTTTTCAACCCCCCCCCCCCGAGTTTGCTTGAAGGGATTTTCACTCTGTCTAAAACGATAAAAGTAAATGCTGGTGTATTTCAGTGTTATAGGACCATAAAACAACTAAATAACACTGTTTAGGCCCTATCTACACCAATTTTTGACCAAAAAGTACCAGTATACCTCCAAAAATGGCCAGCTACCCCCCCCCCCAACTTTTCCTCCAAACAGCCCCCCCCCCCAGAATTCGGCCCATTTAACGCCCCCCCCCCCACTCAGGATGATCAGCATAGCATAGCAATTAAGTTTCAAACGCTGCAGCACTCGCAGAATTCAAATTGTTGAGGTAGCCTTATCGCTTGATCCACTACTCAGTTTGCAAAATGACGCAACTTTGTAGCTGGAGCGAAACGTTTTCTGTAGTCTTCCACGCAAACGAGTAGGAAAGAAAAAGAATCGACTAGGGCGTGCATGTTTCGTCAGCCTTTCAAAATGATTCGTCACCACGTCGGATTCAGCAAAAGAGCACTGCAGTAAAAGAGAACCCGCCTTGACGAGGCAGAACTCGTTGTTGGGCCTGAAGAGCGTGCCGTCGCGGTAGTCCTTTGGACTGACGGCTGCTGAGGACTGCGGCCCTTGGCCGTCGCCGCTGCTGCCCTCGCCGCTGCCCTCCTGCTGACGACAGTCGAGCACCTGGTGCCTCAGCTTGGGAAAGGCTGCCAGCGACTGCAATGACGCATTGCAGGGCAGTTCTCGTCTATCGCATTGCATCACCCAAAGCAGGCATGGGCTCGCACAGACAACAGGGGTAAACACGCACGCACGCACACACTCACGACGCACGCACAGACAGATACGGCGACGCACAAAGATGGTCCTCCTGAGTTCCTGGTCTGGCAGTTGGGTGGCGAGTTTGAGGGCGTCGAAGCTGAGCCACTGATCGGGCCGCGTGAGGCGGTCGGCGGACCAGCAGAAGAGCACGCTCATCTGGTACGTCGTCACGTCCAGATCGTAACGCCCAACCAACGTCGAGAATTGCACCTGCGTATACAGTCAACGTACGGTACTCAGAAAAGTATGTACATGTACATGCGCCGACTCTGCTGGGTAGACAGATCGCTTGGCAGAAGTGGGGCTGTGGCGTAGTCCGTAAGGCATCGGATTCCTGACCGCGAGGTCGGGGTTTGATTCCTTGCTGGGCAAAACGACGACAACCCCCTTGGGCAAGGGTTGAACCCACAATTGCTCCGGTTTCTGGCTGTACCGTGGCTTCGGCCAAAAATCAGTGACAGGTGGGGGCCCACCCTGCCTCACGGCAGAACAATACCCATTGTTATTTATACGGCGCCGCACTGTCTTCTTGTGATCCAGTTTACGGTGTCGGTGGTTGTCGTCAAAATAAAGTGTTTTTTTTTTATTTAGAAGCGCACGGTACACACAAAAGGTTTCACAAACGGTTCTTATAATGTGAAAGCTGCGGAACGCCGATCGTTTTTGAACACAGCCCGCCCTACAATGTGTGGTCGTGCAGTGCTGCATGGTAGCGGTCCCATTACGTGTACATTGCACAGCACTGCCAGTGACTAGTAACGCACGGACCGTTCCATTGCCCCAGTGGTGGAGCCAAAGGAGTTTGCGTCCGCTGTGCTGTCGTCGGTAGAATTCCTCGACCTCCGGCACGAATTCCTCCAACTCCCTGGGCAGACTCACGGCGATCGGCCTCTCCGAGCCCCCGCACGCCCCCGACGTCGAGCCACGCGACCACGCACCCGCGTTCAAGATCTTGATCGTCACCAGGTCTGCACACAAGAGAAGATGGGCAAGGTGAGGGGTGTGTGTGTGTGTGTGTGTGTGTGTGCGTGTGTGTGTGTGTGTGTGTGAGTGGTGTGTGTGTGTGTGTGTGTGTGTGTGTGTGTGTGAGTGGTGTGTGTGTGTGTGTGTGTGTGTGTGTGTGCGTGAGTGGTGTGTGTGTGTGTGTGTGCGTGAGTGGTGTGTGTGTGTGTGTGTGTGTGTGTGTGTGTGTGTGTGGTGTGTGTGTGTGTGTGTGTGTGTGTGTGTGAGTGCGTGTGTGTGTGCGCGCGTGTGTGTGTGTGTGTGTGTGTGTGTGTGTGTGTGTGTGCGTGTGTGTGTGTGTGTGAGTGGTGTGTGTGTGTGTGTGTGTGTGTGTGCGTGCGTGTGTGTGTGTGTGTGCGTGTGTGTGTGTGTGTGTGTGCCAGTGCGTGCTCACGTAGCATGCACCAAAATAGTGTCTCCAAAGCTCCCCTCACCGCCCACGTTGGCGGCGGTGCCCGTGACGCCGTTGTGCAGCGCCTTGTAGTTGTTGTTGAGGTTGACGCCGAGCTGACGCTGCGCCTTGAACGTCCTGTTCAGGTCCTTGTTCACCTCCACGTCCTGCAGCATCCGGTACAGCTTCGTCACGAAGTCCGCTGGCATACCAGCCTCCTGCAACAGACAGACGCGCGCATTGGTCACGTACATACACCAGGGCAACGTTTGCGATTTTGCAAGAATTTCGTCTATGCGATCTGTTCAAAACGAATCACCACAGCCCTCTACCTCTTAGCAAACCAGTTCCGACGCAACCTGACCGGTACTGTTTTCAGGGGACGTCACACATATTTCGCCAAGTGGGGGGGGGGGGGCTGAGTTTTCCCTAAAAAAGCGCAATTACGGTAAAATGGTAAAATGGTAAAATCAATTATGGGATTTCGACCCATCCACTGCTTTACATTCCGACCTTTACAGGGGGGCGTGGGTGAAATTTCTTTTGAATCTGCCTTCATAAAACTCTGCTCAGAGGGGGGGGGGCCTAGCTGTACGCACACCCAGACGCACGCGGGTACCCTGAGCCTGTTGACCATGGTCTCCTCCTTGTCCTGGTCGGCGGAGAGGTCGAGAATGAGCCGCCGCGAGAGATGCGCCTTGTGGAAGCGCATGAAGACGTCCTTGTTACGCACGTACTTCAGCACCAGCAACTGCAAAGGCCATCGGGCAACATACTGTGCAGAGCAATGGCAAGGGGGGAGATAAACCAGCTCTGTACACACACACAATTTTTTGTGCGGACAACGTTGACTCGTGCTCACAGAGGCGAATGTCCAAAGGTCGCATAGATTCGATCTGTACAACTCTGTGCACACTGCACAATTCTCGCGTTTTTCCACTGGGTCATGCTGGGTCGTAGGTCATTTCATACCTGTAACTGGGGGAGGGTTGGGGATTACCCTCCCCCAATATTTTTCCAACACCACCCCCCCCCCAAACGCCCCAGCATTTTTCCAAAGGATTTTCACCCAGTCTAAAATAGTAAAAACTGAGGATATGTTGGTGTATTTTAGTGCTTTTCGGTGTTATATGGACATAACGTTTACAGGTTACAGGTATGGTCATAAGTCATTTGAGAGCGAGTAGCTCAGCGGTAAGGCGTCGTGCTCGGCGTGCTCGTTGTCGGGGGTTCAACTCCCCGCCTGAGTCACTAATCCCTTGGGCAGAAGGGTGAACGCTCTCATTGCCCACGGGGGTCGGGCAGCTCCGCGGCTTAGGCCCGAAATTCGTGCCGGGTGCTGACCCGCCCGATCTACGTGACTGTTTACGGCCTGTGCTGTGTGGTGGCGTCAAGATAAAGCGATTTATTTAAGTCATCATTCCTCCGACACTGACACCTCGCTGACACGCCCCCCCCCCCCCACAATCGGCCTTTGCCCATCGTCTCAATGTCTTACGATCAAACGTGATGTGTAAGGGTTGTCCGAAATCAAACAGAGAAACCGACAAAGAAATCTTGTCCAAAAGGCTTCAAATCAGAGGCTCGGAAAGAAAAGGTGGATAAATGTTCCAAATACGGCATAAATAAAGCTGCGCATACAGACTGATCAGTTCCCTGGTCAAGTCTTTCCTCCAAAATACCGTGATATCAATACTTCCACCGCAGGGGCACTATTAAGGCCAAAACACACGCCACCGTTCCGTTCCGTCCCGTCCCGTCCCGTGCCGCGCCGTGCTGTCCTGCCGACGGTATCGATTTTCTGCCGGCAAAATTCAGCTGACTTAAATCTGCAGGACGCAGAATTCGTAGCGCGCGGCAGGATAGCACGGCAGGGGACGGGACGGAACAGAACGGTGGCGTGTGTTTTGGCCTTAAGAGGGGGTCCATTGTTAGAGGATTTACGGTGTGTTGCTCGCTGCACGAGAGTAGTCTGTGTACGACCTCTGGAAAACTACAGTAAACTGTTCAATTATCTCTACTGCATTGCCCACACGAACCTTTAACACCCCCCCCCCCCCCAACTCCCGCCCAGGACAGTACTCACGATACCTGTTCTGTTACTGAGTTGGGCCGAATAGGGTGGGGGGGGGGGGGGGTCCCATGACCAACAAGTTCGCGGTTGGGGTAAACAAGGAAAAGCGTTGCACCAACAGGCAATTTTGGCCAACATTGTGGCAAGCCAGTCTAATTAGTGCTATTTTGGTGTTGTCCGTCACAAAACGCCTAAAAGAGCGCCGTCAGCCCAGGCACGGGCTCTCTCTCAAAGTTACAGAGTCGCGCACGCAAAGAGCCAACTAATTAATCAAATTAAAATGTTAGAAAAACCAGCAGTAACCCACCACGTCCGCCAGTTTGGCGTCCACTTCTTCAGCGGTGAGTTTCTTGGACAGCGCCGTTTTGCGCAACAGCAAATCGCAATAGGTCGCCAGCAGCTCTGGACATTTCGACTCGGCCGGCACCGCGCGCGACAACGGCTGACTAGAGGTAGTTAAGTCAATTTAATTCACGTAATTCGGTTAATTCGTCCAAATAACTCGAGCTTTGTGCTTGCCATACTGCGAGGCGAAAAAGCGGATGTAGAATCTAACAACAACAACACAAATGGAACTTCGTTTAATTTCTAAAATGAAACCACTTTTGTTTGTAAATTCAGATTCGCAATTTATTTCTTCATCCAAAGGTAAAAGGATTTAAAATTCGGTTTGACTTACTGTTTGGCAAAACAGATCTGCGCAAAAGCAAAACAACAAAAAATGTTGTTGGGTGACTTTGTAATTTTAAATGTAATTAAAATTAATTTGGCCCGTGAGTAGTGAATATCCGAACAATTTACTTCCAAAATTAGAGAAATGTTCGTCTCATGTTTTAATTTCATGTATACTTCTATGTATGTATACACTAATTAAACAACAATTTTGCGGGGCAAAGCTCACCCCTTCTGCTTGCTCTGCTGCAGCTCCAATTTGAATACCGTACTGTCGTTGAGCACCTCTTGAAAGGCCTGCAATTTGCTTTACTTTATCTTTGATTTCCAATTATTAGAAATTACAACAAACAAAGAAATGAGAACACGTTCAAACGCAAATATTTATCAAACGGACTACTTTGAACAGCTAAACCATCTACCATCTGCTGCACGGTGCTTAAAGCATTTAGAACCGTCTTGAAGCATTCAGCAAGCCAACAAGCAAACACATGCACGCACACAGAAATGCATTCGAAAAAATACCTATCCAAAACAATGCACATGCACAATTCACCGTAAATCCTCCAATAGTGCCCCCAGGGCACTATGCTTTCAACCTCTCTTAACAAGGGGGCACTATTGGATAGAACAGTTCAGAGTAGCTGGAGTGTCATTCATTCATTCATGGGTGTAGCTGTGTGTACACGCACAACACAGGCGACACTACTGCTCGATTTGTGTCCCTGTATGACGCAAATCGTAGGGCTGTGGCGTAGTCCATAAGGCGTTGGATTCCTGACCGCGAGGTCGGGGGTTCGATTCCTTGCTAGGCGAAAACCACGGCTACCCCCTTGGGCAAGGGGTTTGAACCACAATTGCTCCGGTTTCTGGCTGTACCGTGGCTTTGGACAAAAATCAGTGCCAGATGGGGGCCCGCCTTGCCTCGCGGCAGAACAACGCCCATGTTATGTATACGGCGCCGCCCTGTGATCTTGTGATCTACAGGGTGTTTTATATATATATATATATATATTCCACCCCCCTACAGCTAGCTTCCGCGAACCGATTGAGCTCACATTTTGCATACATATACCCCCTTTGGCTGCGAATTGGAATACCAAGTTTTGTTGAGTTTCATGCAGGGGCTACTGATTTATAATTTTTTTAAAACATCGAAATTTTTCGACTATTTTAAAAATTAAAGTTTTGAACACAGTTCGACGCGGCTCGTCGAGCTGATTCCGAAAATGCTAAGATGTTTTGGATTTGATCATGTTTTGGTTGAGAAAACTGCGAAAAACTGTCACTGTTTGGTCACCTAACTCTGTGCTTGGAAGAGCGAGAGCAGGAGACGCACAGGACTACAGTAGTCCCAGGATGGCACCCCCGAAGAGTCTTTTGCGCACGATGAGAAGAACGGAAGCGAAGAAGACGAAAAGAACGAGTAAAATGAGCATTTTGTCCGTGCACTCGCGACGGCCGAATTTCGACAGCAGCCGTCCAGAACGCTCCACCACTGAGCCCATGCTCTGAACACGAGAACGATCAATTGGAAAATGCGACAAAGTAAATGTTAACAATTTCAATAATAGTGCCCCCTCCAATAGTACCGATTCTTAGATACAGTTGGAGAGTTTACGGTAAATGTATTATTTTTAGGGGTAAATAAATACATACTTTTTTGGTATTTTTTGGTAAATATGTCTGCTCATGTGCTGCCAAAAAACGAAGGAGACAAATTGGTCCGCATGGAGGATGTGAAACTGTTATTTACTCGCATAAATTGTTTTTTTTTTTGTTGCGAACAAACAAATTGAGTGAAACTTGAAAGGTCATTACGTGAAATTCGTGACGGTCTCTTTGAGTTCCTGGGAGGAGTGGGCGAGCGCGCCGAGCGTCGAAGAGCTGCGCTGCACCTGCAACGCTTTTTTAGCTTCACAGCTAATACGCGACCATTTCCCACTAGACTACCTCTCGAAATTTCGTCAATTTCGCGACTTTAAAATCGCGCACGCAGACGAGACGGGCCCCACCCACTGACTACACGCATTTTTTTTCATTTGTTCAATTTTTATCACCATTCGCAGCCAATTGGGCGTTATATAACAAAGTGATTGATCGTTCAACAATACTGTGGCCAAAGAAATGCTTTAGAGGCGGTACACAGAGTCGTACGCATAAATTTACACCAGGATTTTTGGGTTGAGCCTTTTCGCTCTTTTCGTTGATTCATTCAGACATTAACTTCGGCGAACGCACGCGCGCCTGCACGCACGCACGCACGCCTGCACGCACGCACGCCTGCACGCACGCACGCGCACGCTCCTGCACGCACGCACGCGCCTGCACGCACGCACTCCTGAACGCACGCACGCACGCTCACGCGCGCCTGCACGCACCTCGTCTCCCATGCGTCGGACGAGGGATCCGAGACGCTCCGTCGTCTCCGCCGCCGACGCGTCGGCGCGCGGCCGCGGCCGCTGCCCACGCCCTCTGCCGCCGTCTGCACGCCACAATGACAACGGACATCGTTTGGTTTGGTTTCAACTATACCCCCCCCCCCCCCCACACACCCGCATGTCACCTGCGACGAAACGTCTGCTCAACATAAAACACAGCACCGTCAAAAAAGGAACGAATCAAAATCAGCCACCAACACAGACTTTGATAAAGTCAGCGTGGAACATTTCTCGTTACGAGGTTCTGCGAACGGTACGTTAAGGCGTATAATTCACCGCTTCTAATTAGCTAATAATTTAATTAGTCAATCAATTAGAATCCACAACCCACCGGGAGCGGAAGCGGAAGCGGTGGAGTGGGGGGCGAGCAGCGTCTGTCTCTCCGCCGCCTCCCTCCGCTGCGCGCGGCGCAACACCGCGCGACGGTACGCCGAACGACACGTCGACAACCGCTCCCTGGCATCGAGAGAAAATTAATTTTCGTATTTTTCGAAAAGAGGGGGGTGTTGCTGCTGGATTAGGGGCAACGCTAGGAGGCCGGCAGCGGCCCATAGAGCGCGCCTATCTCCATGACGCCTTCCCGTAACTCCGACATTGCCGGGAATGAGAAAGGAGGAGGGTTTGGGGTGGGCTCAGGCCCATCCCTGTAAAACTTGCGGCCCGAGGCTAGCAATGGCTCCACAGCGCCCTCGGGCGTCGTCGTTATAGTGCGGACGTTGACCCGGGGGGGGACAGCTATCCTGGCCGCGGCACCCTGACGTGTCGGGTGGCGAGACAGCGGCGACCGACTCCTCATCAGTTCGCCCTCAGTTGACACGAAAGCCCTCATTAGTGGATCCATCCAGAATCGAACCCACCAGACCCGTGCGTGCGCAAGAGGCCGATTCTCTACCACTAGGCCACACGCTGCCTCGGTGGGGGGGGGGGGTATTGCTTGCTACTGCCCTGTCCTAAGGGAGCCTGCCCCCCCCGGCAAGGGGCCTTGGTTGGCCAATGCTCGCAACGGTCACTCGTCACTCCAATTAATGAGGCACCAAGAAGGAATTGGACGCGCGCCCACCTGTGCTTGCGCGCCCCGTCGACGGCGTCTCGTCTGTGTTGGGGGCCGCGGGGCGTCAGCGCCGCCGCCTCCGCAGCCTCCACGCAGCGCTCCAACCGCCGCAGACACGAACGCGCCCGGCTATCCCAGTCGCCAACCCCCTCCTCCTGGACACGCACACACAACTATGGTAACAAGTGGGGTTCGTAAAAAAATGTTGCAATTTCGTGACAAATAGGACGGTGAATCTGTATTTGTTGATCGAGGTCTGCCCTGACACAACAAACATTGTCTACGATTATGTACATTGTGGACGACGTGGAAAACCAGAAGAGACATATGGTAGGTCCGTTCTGACATACCTATCTAATACCTACCGTAATTCCTCCAATAGTGACGGGGACACTATTCTTTCAACCTCTCCTTACCGGGGGGCACTGGTGGAATATTTACGGTATGTCACGCGCAGGGGGGGGGGATTTGGGATGGCCAAGGGGGCATTGATATAGAAGCCTACCAAAACAGTCTTTTTTGGTTAAACGGAAGGTCAAAATCTAGCTGTGTGAAGACTAAATTACTCGGAAAATTGTTTTCACTTTATAAAATGCAAATTTAAGGAGAGAGGGAGGGAAGGGCCCCCAAGCTACAGGCACGAGAACGGATGAACGGACGGTGATTAAACCGACAAAACATTCGCACACCACCAAGAAATACTGACACTTACATTGACACACGCACGCACACACGCACAGCACAGACAGCGCACACAAGCGAACCTGTTCGTCATTAGCGTCTTCCGCCTGCCCGCCCTCTTCCAGACAACTCTGCAGTTCAATGTCGGCCCTCAAGATCTCCTTTTCAAACTGCTCCATTTCAGAGAAACGTTCTCCACTACCTACAACTGATTTGCAAAACCGAACTCCCTACTTTGTTTGTCATCGAGTAGAGAAACCCCA
Organism: Paralinhomoeus sp. GSCO2_6; assembly: GCA_030248085.1. NCBI lineage: Eukaryota > Metazoa > Nematoda > Chromadorea > Monhysterida > Linhomoeidae > Paralinhomoeus > Paralinhomoeus sp. GSCO2_6. Next base: position 30,116 of record JASAMY010001099.1, on the reverse strand, counting down.
CGCGTTTTTTGCAAACATTTCCACAAAAATCGCTTTATTGGCGCACGCAGGCACAAAATCACGAGCGGGCACGCACGCACAGACATTTGCCTTTCTGTCTGCAATGGGGACAAACCACCGCTGACCGCACGTGCGTGGATTGCATATTAGTACAACCACAGAAAAAGTCGAAATGCATGCAAAACGCGTTGAGTAGGTACAGGAGCGACAAAAAAATCAGACAATTTTGGCATCGTCGAGACGAGGGGTTAATTAATGGCAAATGACACTCTTTTGTCAGTCTGTGGTCTTAATCAACTGAATCGGTTTTGTTTGAACCCAATTAAATAGTGTGAAATCCAAATCTACAACCAACACACTTACAAGCCAAAAGTCAGGCCCACACCCCTCTAAAATTGCTGGATACCCACCCCCCCCCCCGGCTGCATTATGATTCATTGACTCACGATTAGGCCTTAGGTCCTGACAACACCATCAATTCCGCCTCAATCCGCATGTGTGTCTCTCTTTCCATCTTCGCTCTTTCTCCCTCCTTAGCCTTGGGCTCTGTTAGGCGTTGTAGAGGAAGGCGTTGAGGTCGTTTGGGTCGCGGGCGACGTATCCTCGTTCGATGAGCCACTCGAGCTGCTCCTTGACGAGCTTGCGACTGGGCAGGAACATCGCCTTCAGCATCTCCACCAACTCCGTCTGCAGCGCCGCCGACGCGACGCGCTTCCGCATCTTCAGCACCTTCACGATCGCCTCCTGCAACAACGCCAGACATGTGTATCCAGAAAAAAAAATGCACAGACACAACACAAACAAAACACATTGTTAGAAGCCCACATTGTCCAACTGGTGTGCACATACCAGTGATGATACACCAGCTAGCATGCACCAGCGAGCAAGCTGGTGCATCCAAAAGTGAGCTGTCACCAGCCACTAGCATGTGCAGCAGTCAAAGTGCACCAGAAAGCATGCACCAATGAGCGTCACCTGCAAGCACGCACCAATGAGCGTGCACCTGCAAGCACGCACCAATGAGTGTGCACCTGCAAGCACGCACCAATGAGTGTGCACCTTCAAGCACGCACCAATGAGTGTGCACCTGCAAGCACGTACCAATGAGCGTGCACCTGCAAGCACGCACCAAAGAGCGTGCACCTGCAAGCACGCACCAATGAGTGTGCACCTGCAAGCACGCACCAATGAGTGTGCACCTTCAAGCACGCACCAATGAGTGTGCACCTGCAAGCACGTACCAATGAGCGTGCACCTGCAAGCACGCACCAAAGAGCGTGCACCTGCAAGCACGCACCAAAGAGCGTGCACCTGCAAGCACGCACCAATGAGCGTGCACCTGCAAGCGCGCACCAATGAGTGTGCACCTGCAAGCACGTACCAATGAGTGTGCACCTGCAAGCACGCACCAATGAGTGTGCACCTGCAAGCACGCACCAATGAGTGTGCACCTTCAAGCACGCACCAATGAGTGTGCACCTGCAAGCACGTACCAATGAGCGTGCACCTGCAAGCACGCACCAAAGAGCGTGCACCTGCAAGCACGCACCAATGAGTGTGCACCTGCAAGCACGCACCAATGAGTGTGCACCTTCAAGCACGCACCAATGAGTGTGCACCTGCAAGCACGTACCAATGAGCGTGCACCTGCAAGCACGCACCAAAGAGCGTGCACCTGCAAGCACGCACCAAAGAGCGTGCACCTGCAAGCACGCACCAATGAGCGTGCACCTGCAAGCGCGCACCAATGAGTGTGCACCTGCAAGCACGCACCAATGAAAGTGCACCTGCAAGCACGCACCAATGAGCGTGCACCTGCAAGCACGCACCAATGAGCGTGCATCTGCAAGCACGCACGCACCAATGAGCATGTACCTGCAAGCATACACCAACATTAGCATGCATCCGCAAGCACACACACCAACTCTAGGCTACACAACTGGATGCACACCAGTACAGGAACCAGCACATAAGCGCAGTGCAACGTACCTGAGTGCGCAGTTTGCGCAGCTGCAGTATGTCGTCGTGTTCCCTCTCGGCGGTGGGCGTGTCCATAGCCAACTGCAGACGACCCACTAGGTTCAGACGGCCACGACTCTGCGCCTTGCCTTGCTGTAAAGTATTTTTTGTTTTTTTTTTCGTGTTGTCCATTTTTTATTTTTTTCTTACAGACAAATTGTACTGCAGTGTGCTGACAGTGTGGACCGAGGTGGTGGCCAAAAAAAGATAGTGCCAGTAGTATAGAAAAGGAATCCAGCTTTACAAAACGAATCGTTGGAGAATCGCTGCAATCATGCAAGCGTTTGACTAATCGTGTAGCAATCAGTCATATCTGTAACTGGGGTGGGGTTGGGGGGGGGGGGGGAGAGTTACCCTCCCCCACTATATTTCCAAGCCCCACCCAACCCCCAACCCTCCCACCCAGAATTTTCCCAAGGGATTTTCACTCTGTCTCAAACGATTAAAATGAGTAAATGTTGGTGTATTTCAGTGTTTTTCAGTGTTATATAACCATAAAACAACTAAATAACACTGTTTAGACCCCATTTATACCCATGTTGACCAAAAAGTACCAGTATAACTAAAAAAGTGGCCAGCTAACCCCCACCCCCTCCCCCACACACACACACTTTTCCTCCAGACAGCCCCCCCCCCAGAATTCGGCCATTTAGCCCCCACCACACTCGTCCAGACCCGGTTACAGGTATGATCAGCATAGCATAGCAATTAAGTTTCAAAAGCTGCAGCACTCGCAGAATTCAAATTGTTTAGGCACCATTACCACACTATTCAGTTTGCAAAATGACGCAAGTCTGTAGCTGGAGCGAAACGTTTTCGATAGTCTTTCACGCAAAGAGTAGGGGGAAAAAAGAATCGACTAGGGCGTACATGTTTCGTCAGCCTTTCAAAATGATTCGTTAAACGGTCGTCGCGTATTAGGGTTCTAACCACTTTGCATTCACGCATAGCACTGCAGTAAAAGAAGACGAGCCTTGATGAGGCAGAAGTCGTTGTTGGGCCTGAAGAGCGTGCCGTCGCGGTAGTCCTTTGGACTGACGGCCGCTGAGGGCTGCGGCCCTTGGCCGTTGCCGCTGCTGCCCTCGCCGCTGCCCTCCTGCTGACGACAATCGAGCACCTGATGCCTCAGCTTGGGAAAGGCTGCCAGCGACTGCAATGACGCATTGCAGGCCAGTTCTCGTCTATCGCATTCTGTCACCCAACGCAGGCATGGGAGGCACACAGGCACCAGGGAGACACGCACGCACGCACGCACTGACGCGCACGCACACACAGACAGGGTGACGCACAAAGATGGTCCTCCTGAGCTCTTGATCGGGCAGCTGCGTGGCGAGTTTGAGCGCGTCGAAGCTGAGCCACTGATCGGGCCGCGTGAGGCGATCGGCGGACCAGCAGAAGAGCACGCTCATCTGGTACGTCGTCACGTCCAGCTCGTAACGCCCCACCGACGTCGCGAATTGCACCTGCGTATACAGTGTACGTACGGTTATCAAAAAATATGCCTGTATGTACATACAGTATGCCGACTGTGCTGGGTACGGGTACACGTATCGCTTGGCAGAAGTGCACGTACACACAAAAGGTTTCACGAACGGTTTTTATAATGTGGAAGCTGTGGAACACCAATTGTCAGTAGTTGCGTCGGAACACCCCGCCCTACAATGTGTGGTCGTGCAGTGCTGCATGGTAGCGGTGGGTGCCACTACGTGTACATTGCACAGCACTGCCAGTGACTAGTAACGCACGGACCGTTCCATTGCCCCAGTGGTGGAGCCATAGGAGTTTGCGTCCGCTGTGCTGTCGTCGGTAGAACTCCTCGACCTCCGGCACGAATTCCTCCAACTCCCTGGGCAGACTCACGGCGATCGGCCTCTCCGAGCCCCCGCACGCCCCCGACGTCGAGCCACGCGACCAGGCACCCGCGTTCAAGATCTTGATCGTCACCAGGTCTGCACAAATGAGACGGGCAAGGTGAAGAATGTGTGTGCGTGTGTGTGTGTGTGTGTGTGTGTGTGTGTGTGTGTGTGTGTGTGTGTGTGTGTGTGTGTGTGCGTGTGCGTGTGCGTGTGTGCGTGTGTGCGTGTGTGTGTGTGTGTGCCAGTGCGTGCTCACGTAGAATGCACCAAAATAGTGTCTCCAAAGCTCCCCTCCCTCACCGCCCACGTTGGCTGCAGTGCCGCTGGCGGCGTTGTGCTGCGCTTTGTAGTTGTTGTTGAGGTTGACGCCGAGCTGACGTTGTGCCTTGAACGTCCTGTTCAGGTCCTTGTTCACCTCCACGTCCTGCAGCATCCGGTACAGCTTCGTCACGAAGTCCGCTGGCATACCAGCCTCCTGCAACAGACAGACGCGCGCACTGGTCACGTACACGCAGCACGGCAAACTTGTGCGATTTCGCAAAAATTTTCGTTCAAAGCTAATCACCCCCCCCCCCTCCTATTAGCAAACCAGTTTGAATGCAACCTGACTGGTACTTTTTTTAAGCTTGAGACCGGTATCAGGCGAGAACGGGACCGCGTTGGTCCTTGGTTACCTCTGTCTTCCACAAGACCGATGAGAACAGCGATCAGGGGGCACAGTTCTGGCGTGAGCCCCTTGCCCAAGTAGGTTACTGTTTTTTGACAGTCTTGCCACGCTGAGGATTGAACTCCGCACCTTGCGATTTCACACCCCCCGCCCCCCCCCGCAAGCGCCCGCCCCAAATTTTTTGGGCGGGGGCATTTTTTTTTCTAGGGGGGGGGGGGGCGGATCTTTCCAGAAAAGAAAGCGCAAATATGGTAAAATCTTAGGGATTTCAATCATTGCCACTGCTTTACATTCTGACCTTTACAGGGGGGCGCGGGTGAAATTTCTTTTGAATCTGCCTTATACAATTCTGCTCAGGGAGGCTAGCTGTACGTACACACCCAGACGCACGCACGCAGGCACGCAGGCACGCGGGCGGGTACCCTGAGTCTGTTGACCATGGTCTCCTCCTTGTCCTGGTCTGCGGAGAGGTCGAGAATGAGCCGCCGCGAGAGATGCGCCTTGTGGAAGCGCATGAAGACGTCCTTGTTGCGCACGTACTTCAGCACCAGCAACTGCAAAGGCAGAGCAATGGCAAGGGGAATACACCATCTCTGTACACACGCAATTTTTTTTTGTGCGGACAACGTTGACTCGTGCTCGCTAGGTGAATCTCCAAAGGGCGCATAGACTCGATCGGCACAACTCTGTGCACACTGCACAATCCTCGCGTTTTTTCACGGGGTCAAGCTGGGTCATAGGGCATTTCATACCTGTAACTGGGGGGTTACCCTCCCCCACTATTTTTCAACGCCCACCCAACCCAACCCATCCGAAATAAACAGAGAAACAGACTAAACAAAGTATCGTCCAACTGACTAAAGGCTTCAAACTAGAGGCTCTGAAAGGGGTAAAAATGTTCCAAATACGTTATAAATCCAGCTGCGCACACGGCAAAACAGTACCATTTTTAGGACGGCGTTTGCTCCCCTAACGACCTAGAATTGTCGCTGCCGACGGGTTGGTTCCGCTGGCCGGCAGCTGAAGGGACGCCCAGGACATGCAGCTCCCAGAGGAGAACAACCTGCTGTCCAGACGGCTCCCACCATGTCCCAGCACACAAATGACGTCATTCGGTCTGAGGCATGCGTAGTGACCACGAGGGCCGCCACTGACACAGAAGAAGAACGCCACATATGTTCTATGGCAAGGATAACCAGAGAAAAATCCACTGAAAGAGAAGTTCTCAATAGTGGGTCCCTCGAGAACTGAACCCAGGACCTTGCGATCATGAGTCCCAGTCTCTACCACTAGGCCACCTTGCCGACAAGCTCGAAAGCTTTGTTGAAAACTCATCGAATGGGTTGTGCAGCCCACACTAGCGGATCCAGAGGGGGGGGGGGGGTCTCCCCCTCCTGTCAGCTCAGATTTGGGGGGGGGGGAGGAAGGGAGATTTCAGGGGGAGAAGAAGGAAAGAAGGACGAGCACAGGGCAAAGTAGGCAGATTCTTACGTTTTCCTTGGATTAAGGCACTCAAAAGCGCACAATTTTCACTGCAGCGCTTTGATTATATTCCAATTCACTATTGCGTGTTGAAAATAGTGAAAACAAAGCAAATACCAATGCCAAGACCAAAACTTGACTTTTTTTGGGATAAACTACAATGAAAAAAATTTGACTTTCTCCCACCTCCGTTAGAAAATCCTGGATCCGCTAGTGGCTACCCCCCGTACGTATACGCCGCGCACACGTTTATCTGAGGTGTGCGTGTGTGCGCGCGCAGTGTATTGCAGCATACCTACAGTTCCTCGCTACCTAATTCAGCGAAAATTGTTGTGGTGCGACCCCCCCCCGCGACGCTCTAGCTACCAGTGCATATGCGTGATTCGAAACGAGACATCGCAGCGACACTGCTGCGAAATCCACCCCCCCCCCGCTTCTCAGTCCGGGAAGGGGGGGGGGGCTTAGGCCTGCGCCCACCTCTATTCAAAAGGCAAAAAGGCCCTCAACGCACAGTGTCGAGAAATGTTCCACTCAGAGTAGAAACGCACACTGTTCTCGCAGCCTCGTGATCTACAGCAGAATCGGGCTGGGCAATAAACGTTCATTCCTCCAAAATAGGCCCCCAGGCATACTGTGATTTCAATACGTCTACAGCAGGGGCACTATTGGAGGGGGTCCATTGTTAGAGGATTTATGGTGTGTTGCTCGCTGCACGGAAGAATACCGCAAACTTTCCAATTATCCCTACTGCATTGCCCACACGAACCTTTACCCCCCCCCCCCCCCGCAGGACTCGCGATACCTGTTACTGAGCCGGGCCGAATAGGGGAGGGGGGGGGGGGTCCCAAGACCAAAAAGTTCGCGGTTGAAGCAAACAAGCGTTGCACCAACATAGCGTTTAGCTAGGCACTTTCGGACCACATTGGGGCAAACCACTCATGTTAGTGCTATTTTGGTGTTGTCCGTCACAAAATACCAAAATGGGCGACCTCAGCTTAGGTGCTCCTCTCCCTGTCAAAGTTACAGAATCGCGCTCGCAAAGAGCCAACTAATTAATTAAATTAAAATGTTAGAAAAACCAGCAGTCACCCACCACGTCCGCCAGTTTGGCGTCCACTTCTTCAGCGGTGAGTTTCTTGGACAGCGCCGTTTTGCGCAACAGCAAATCGCAATAGGTCGCCAGCAGCTCTGGACATTTCGACTCGGCCGGCACCGCGCGCGACAACGGCTGACTAGAGGTAGTTAAGTCAATTTAATTCAGGTAATTCGGTTAATTCGTCCAAATAACTCGAGCTTTGTGCTTGCCATACTGTGAGGCGAAAAAGCGGCGGTAGAATCTAACAACAACAACACAAATGGAACTTCGTTTAATTTCTAAAATGAAACCACTTTTGTTTGAATATTCAAATCGCAATTTATTGCTTCATCCAAAGGCAAAAGGATTTAAAATTCAGTTCGACTTGCCGTTTGGCAAAACAGATCCGCGCCAAAGCAAAATAACAAAAAAAATGTTGTTGGGTGACTTGATTAATTGCACCCTTGGCAAAAGAATTGTTTCGCTGGTACCAAGTAGGGAATATCCGAACAATTTACTTCCAAATTAGAGAAATGTATTCGTCTCGAACGTTTGATGAATGTTTTAATGTCATGTATACTTCTATGTATGTATACACTAATTAAACAATACACTAATTAAACAACAATTTTGCGGGGCAAAGCTCACCCCTTCTGCTTGCTCTGCTGCAGCTCCAATTTGAATACCGTACTGTCGTTGAGCACCTCTTGAAAGGCCTGCAATTTGCTTTACTTTTTTTGATTTTCAATTATTAGAAATTACAACAAACAAAGAAATGAGAACACGTTTCAAACGCAAATATTTATCAAACGGACTACTTTGAACAGCTAAACCATCTACCATCTGCTGCACGGTGCTTACAGCATGCTTAAACCATTCAGCAAGCCAACAAGCAAACACATGCACGCACACAGAAATGCATTCGAAAAAATACCCATCCAAAACAATACACATGCACAATACACCGTAAATCTTCCAATAGTGCCCTTAGGGCACTATGCTTTCAACCTCTCTTTACCCCGGGGCACTATTGGATAGGACAGTTCAGAGTAGCTGGAGTGTCATTCATTCATTCATTCATTCATTCATGGGTATAGCTCTGTATAAAACACAACACAAACGTCACTACTGCTTGATTTGCTTCCCCGTGTAACGCAAATTGTATGATACTCCTTGCACCGGGGGGGGGGGAATTATTGAAGGATTTACGGCATTAGCGGTGTCTCCGACCTTGTCGCGAGCTGTGAGAAAGCGCGCGTCGTCGTCGAAGGCGTCCCGCACGAGGGCGCTGAAGCGACGGAACATGGCCAGCAGCTGCTCCACGTATCTCTCGGGATCCTGGAGGATTTATTGAATTAAGTCGCTAAATTCCGGATATTCGTTGGAGACGCAAGATCGAGCACCGAATTCGTGTGGCGGGCCGACGCACACACGCACATGCACGCACGGTCACACACACACACACACACACACACACACACGCGCGCGTACTCTTCTAAGACGGACGGACGGACGGGACGCACGCACGTACCTGCGCGACGGTGTGCGCGTGCGCGACCATGTCAGCGAGTCCGTCAGCGCGCACGTGCTCGTCCAAGTGACTCAAGACGCTCTCCACCGCCGATGGCGTGCGGTCCAACAGACGAAAGAGCAAGCGCAACTCTGCAACAACAAAACACACCGAAAAGGCTCCACTTTGCGGTGGTGGTGTGCACTCGTAAGGGGGGGGGCGTAATTTGCAGGCGTTCTAAACCCCGTCTAAAATGCTGACAAAATAGTCGGCGGCTCTTTTCAATACGAAACATATCAAGCCTTTGTTAAAAGTAGCTATTTAGACGACGCCATTTCCTTGGTTCCTGGGCATTGTATGTCCAATAATGCACAATTCTGGGCATGTATGTTCCTCCCCCACTTTTGGACCCCCCCCCCCCCTCCGAGCGGACCACCATCCACCTACGCCCCCCCCCCACCCCTCTGCCTGACCCAGTCGCACGTTCGCCATACAATTCAGGGAGCATGCAGTGATAAATACAAAATGTTACACCGCGCCGACATATTCCGAGCCAGCAGTTGTCGATTACTGACTAGAACTCTCCATTTAAAGTTTAATTAAAATAAATCCAAAACCACTCACTGTGCACGTCGTTGGCCCTGATCAGTCTGGGGCACTCGGCGAGCAGTTGCTCTTCAAACGCAGTGACCAACACCGACACGCAACGCTCCAACAACTGTGACGTCGCCATAATAACAACGAGTACGTCCGTGCGTGTACGCGTGTGCGTGTGGAAAGCACGCACTCTTTATTAAGCCTCCCCCCCCCCCCACCCTGTGGTTGTACAGAACGCCCAGTTGTCCACAAAGACGCACGCACGCGTATACGGTTCGGACATGTACATGCAACGAAGTTTTCTGTCCGGGAGGGGGGGGGGGGGGGTAGAGAACTTTCTGGTGGGGGGGGGGGCTTGGGAGAGAGGGTATGAGAAAAAAGCGTTTGCACCTAAATAGGGTCTAAAATGCATTTCTGCAATTTTCTGCAAAAAATGCGTCGGCATTATTCTAGCTGATTCGTGGTCATATCAGGGTGTACGCGGCAGCGTACAACCCTAATATGTGAGCACTTCCTCAATGCGGTTTGTTGAATTTTCAGTCGCTTATAACTCTTGATTGCCTGAACGGATTGTGGCGAATGATAGCTCAAAAGAACCGCCTTCTAGACCGGAATCGAATGAGCCGTCCCGCGTTTTGGTACTCGAACGCGTTAAGACAAATTGTACAAAAATGTTCCAAAAAAGTGGTGTTTTTTTTTCATGTTCTGCACACACTTTTAGGGTCGCCGCTCTGGAACGCTACTGTTGATTGGGACGAAACTTGGCGTGAGCACGTAGTATATGATGGCAATTTTGTGCCCCAAGGTAAATTTATCTAGGTGCTTCGGATCTATAGTTATGGCCGATTTGGTCATTTTTCGAAACATAGTCGTTTTATTTTGGCCAAAACGCGACAAGAGTAAAAGTCGAAAAAAAGCCGAGTAAACCCCAAATGTTTTTTGATATTCGTGAACGGCTTTACAAAGAATGTCTGGGGCGCTTGCATGACATTTGAAATTCTCACCACATAATGAGATATTGGCAACCAAAATTTCGGCAAATCCGACCAAAAAAAGTTTGTGACCTATAGGCGCTTCAACCGTTCGTGATACCGCTGTGCTGTAATGACAAAAGTTAATCGTCCGGACTTGGAATAGGTTACTTTCGACAAATGGGAGCGCTCCGATGCCCGTGTCTCTGTCAGCCCTCTTCGAAAGGCCATTTTTTAGGTGTTTTGTTCCAAAAGTTTGTTAGCTATAGACGCTTCAACCGTTCGTCGCAGAGCTGTGCTGTAATGATGAAAATTACTCGTCTGGACCTGGAATAGGTCACTTTCGAGAATGGGAGCGCTCCGATTTTTATGTTTCGCAGCTCGACCCTCTTGGCGCACCCCCATTTTGGGCAAAATTTGGAACTATGATCGTGCATTATTTTTCATTTCCTGAACGAATTCTGGCGCGTGATAGCTCAAAAGAAGCGCATTCAAAGGGGGAATCGATTAAGTCATAACACGCTTCCATACGCTTGTGCATTCCCGAGAAGTTTTTGGAGATGGCAGGACCCACTCTACATAACAAGCTTCTTGGTTCGTCGCCCATTCGCGCCTGCATCAATTGGACGGAAACCTCGCAGGCATCTATGCTCCACATCAAAAAATGAAATCGCCGGAGGGACTCTTGCTACATGCCAGCTATGGTTTACTGGGCACATTCTTCTTTTTACCATGTTCCCTAAATCAAGAGGTCGCTGGTTCGAATCCCAGTAATGCCTGCCTGTGCCTTTGCACGTGTCCCCTTGGAAAACCCATCAGCGTTGCTTTGCTGCAGTGTCTCCAGTCCATTCCACATTTTTTGTCTCTTTTCTAGGTTCTTTTACCAGAATTTTGGTAATTTTTTGAGCCAGGAAAAAAATTTATGGACGAATGCTCGCTACAGCCCCTGATACATGAAAATGACACATCTGCACACCCGCACGCACGCGCACGCACGCACGCACGCACGCACGCACGCACGCACGCACGCACGAACGCACGCACGCACGCACGCACACGCACACGCACGCACACGCACGCACGCACAATGTGTACAGTGGTACACGCTTTTCATAAGCTTTATGGTGCAAAACACTGAGCATGCGTCCGTTCTGGTCTGCTGCTGTGGGTTTGTATGTGTGTGCGTGCGTGAGTTTTTGATTAATCTTTCTTTTACGAAAAAACACTGTATTAAGGAAAATTTTGCAGGTGGCTGCAAAAAAAGGAGAATATGTGACGCTCCTTTAGGCCCAGTTTGAAAAAACGCGGTATTAAAAGTAGCCACTTCATCAGATGATCAACTTCAGTTTGGACAAACCGTGTATAATCGAACCAAGCGCAGCAACACGTCACATATTCGGCGTTTGTTGTGCGAGCCATCGCACACAGCCACAACACTACCACTATCAATCCACCCTCACAAACTCTTTCATCTCTCTGACGATGCGCATCATTCATTAGGCATCGCATGGATGGACAGGGCACACAGCCAAAGATTCTGCATAAATAATTTCGCTACCCTGCCCATCTTAAATTTTTAATATGTGGCTTGCCCTTACAGTAAGTGATATGCACCATCAATTCACGATCTTGAGTACCAAGTACATTGTATACCCTACATTCAATCTTCGATTCTCGTTCATCTTTGTTCCGCTTCTGTTAGCCTGTGCCTATGGACGGACGGAACTGCCATCTGTAGACGTCCAGTCAAGGACAAGGCCCGCTCTCGTCCCTGAGTCCAAGGAATGAAAGGCCTCGGTCCTCATGCAGCCTGGACTGCCTTTCCAGTGATCCAAGCGAGCACAACAAACGCCGAATATGTGACGTGTTGCTGCGCTTGGTTCGATTATACACGGTTTGTCCAAACTGAAGTTGATCATCTGATGAAGTGGCTACTTTTAATACCGCGTTTTTTCAAACTGGGCCTAAAGGAGCGTCACATATTCTCCTTTTTTTGCAGCCACCTGCAAAATTTTCCTTAATACATAATACTCTGTGAGGAACAAAAAAGGTCCCGAATTTGGAGGGGAGGGGCATGGTGGGTGTGTTTGTGCGTGCTTGAGGGGGGGGGGGGGGGTAGCCGCAGCGGCCACACGCAGTTGTCACACGCATACGTGCTGTACTGTGTGTACTCATAGCATACAAATGTTTCTAGCAAGGCTTATAGAAGCAGACAGATAGGATGTTTGGTAGTTGTAGTGGAACGACGCAAATACACGGACGTAGCAACGCTAATTGAAACCCAAGGGGCCACATACACACGGACACTCTGACGCACGTACAGACAGACAGACAGACGCACGGACGGACAGACCTTGTGGACGCTGTTGGCGTCGAGATAGCGACTGGCCCTTTCCTCTTCCTCTCTGAGTTTGTCGTCCGCGTACTGCATGTACGCCTGGATACCGTTCTCTTCTAGCGCCTAGATCAAATTGGTTTATTGATTTGCTGATCAAGGATTTATTGATTTGTTGATTAAAGATATATTGATTTGGTGATCAAGGATTTATTGATGTGTTGATCAACGATCTATTGATTTGTTGATAAACGATTTATTGATTCGTCGATCGAAGATCAATTGATTTGTTGATCAACGATCTGTTGATCAACGATTTATTGATCCATAGATCGATCATGAAGGAGGGACCCATCATACGGTGATCGCCAAGCAGGGCACCCCTTCCCCAAGCCTGCCCTCCACTTTCCACGCCCTCAAGAAGCCATTTCACTGGCAAAAATTACCAAAAAAAAAACATTTGGGTGCAGAGATGATTTTTGTTTTAATTTACCAGTACAAAAGCACACAAATTGTTTCCAGGCCACACGCACTGTGCGCTTTTGCAGTCAAGCCTATTCGAGCAAAAATGACGACAGCCTAACAGAGACCCCCCCCCCCCCGATTTTCACAATTTACACCCCCCCCCCGTTGGCCCAACGCAAGATCTGAACTGTCTGTAAGTCGCGCGTGCGACGCACAATTGTGCAAACATACTTTTGCAATTATCAGTACCATAGCCCAAAAATCGAATTTTTTCGATCAAAATAGAAAAGTAATTTATCTATATAAAATGTGAAATATGACCCAGCAAGCACGCACGCACCTGCGCCGCTCTGGCCTTGTAAAATTCTTCGGTGCTGTCGATATAGGCCTTTTCAAAATTGTCCCTGTAGCTCTGTAGGGGGTCCTCGCTCCATACGTTCAGGGAAACTGCAAATTGTATTTTATTTCTATAAAAAAATCGTCATTTTGACAATTTAATCACACTGAAAAGATTAAGTAGCAACAACAAATAATGTTCGAATCGAATGGATATGCAATGGCAGTTGTAGCACAATGTGTATAGTGGTGGCATTCGAATGTTGCGAGGCAGGTTTTTAATAGACATGGACTACCACGCATTGCTGGAAAATCCAAAGAAAAGGAACACTAAAATTACTCAAGAGTGAAGACAGCACTGTGCTTGCATAAAACAGTATGGTTGCGCATGTTACAATGCACCTACAAATTTAAGCATGCATTGGACGCTAAATTATTATATGCTGCTCAAACCGCACAAAAACATCGGAGTTTTCTGGTTCACACTGCAGTTTTCTCCACTTTTCACTTTTTTTTGTTTATTTTCTAATTTACTCTTCGCCTACACAAATTCCGTTTGTACCCCTTTTACTGTACCCAACCCCCACCCCAGCTGCGGCACAAAAAAGGCAAACCAAAATTAATATCATAACTTGAGGTACTATAGGAAACAACCAGTGTACTGTACATACAGTAACTGATGCCAATTTGCATACCGTAACTCTCGCGTACGCCCACGACTAGCGGCCCTTCCGAGTTGCCTTCCCCATTTCGCTCTTTGATCACCTACAATTAAGACAATTAAAAAGACACCACAAAAATTACAACTTCATAAACTAAAACTCGACAAAGGCTTCGTTTGAGTCGAACTTTCTATTGGAAAACTGCAGTAGTCATCTACCAAAATTTTTGTGTGGGGGGGGGGCAAGATACCGGCTTTCGATTTTTCATCAACATTCAACAGAGAAGAACCCCACCCCCCCCCCCCCCCCCCCGACCCCACCCCTCTCACTGGAAACAATTCGCCAAATCATACAAACAGCGCAAAAGTCAAAATCACGCAAATGTTACATATTCTTTTAAATCACAGTACCTTCTCGAATTTTGAATTGTCAGATTGCTACATTCCATCCGCAAAAACGCATTCCGCAAAAAAAAATCGCACCAGTCTCATGGCTGCATCTTGGAGGCGGTGTTTGATCGATGAGAAAATCGCGTCATGCCACGCCCGCAGCATTGACTGGAAAACAAATTTAATTTATTCTAAATTAATGAAACTGACAAATCCACAAATAAATCAGAGATTTGTTACCCGACGAAGCGCCCGCATAAGGATTGCACTTAAAATGACATGAACAAGCTACTCATCCATTATACCAACAAAAAGATTATTTGAAAATTTGGGGGTGGATTTGTGGGCAACCAAAGTAAACCTGTGGCAAACGCAGCAAGATATGTAACAAAAGAGACAACACAGTTTAAATACTTCACAGATCTGCATAAATGAAAACCAAACCTGTATTCAAATTCAATTCAAATACCTTGCGCGCCAATGGATTGCATAGCATTCCACTTTTAGCGTTAAATTGTTACGTAGAAACATTTATTCGTTAAAAACTTGCAGTTGAAGTAGGTACTCAACCCACTTAAAAAATGGTACATACCATGGTAGCGAACCCATAAAATGACCTATACGCCTGTCAAGGGGGCAGCATTCTAATTTAGCAATTCAATGCAAAATAATTTAAAAAACAATTTCCGAATGAACTAAAACCTGTCTGACAACGGTATCGCCCAAGTCGGTTTTGCCGCCCGTTTGCCTGAAATTAGAATCTCGAATTTAGATAAAATTGCATACAAAACAAGAACGCTTCATTGAAAGCGAAAGAAATAGAGAAAATTAAGCATAAACCTATAACATTTCACGCAACTGCAACGCTACAAATTCCGCAATGTTCACACCAATAA
Organism: Paralinhomoeus sp. GSCO2_6; assembly: GCA_030248085.1. Taxonomy (NCBI): domain Eukaryota; kingdom Metazoa; phylum Nematoda; class Chromadorea; order Monhysterida; family Linhomoeidae; genus Paralinhomoeus; species Paralinhomoeus sp. GSCO2_6. The sequence continues at coordinate 14,856 of JASAMY010001099.1, read as the reverse complement.
CTAGGCAGACAAAAATAGAATAAATTTCAGCAGTCAAAGTTCCAAAAAATTAAAATAAACTAAATTAAAAAAAAACACACCTAAAGCTCTTGGGGAAGGTGGCCGAAGCAGCGTCTTGGCCAATATCCAGCATTGCACGAGCCATTTCGAAAACCTTTTGCGAATCGTTCAACTGGGGCCGTTGTGCGCAAGTCAAATTTTAGGCAATTTTTATTTGCTTTTTAGGTTATTTTATTTATCCTACCATTCTAGAAAAAATACATGAGCACACATGACGCAAAAGAACACTTAAACAGAAATTGGTAGTTAGATTAACCTTAAGGAGGACAAGCGAAACGTTTCTCAAAGCTGATGTAAAATCAATAACGCCATTAAAAATAACAAATTGAATAAATGGAGAATATACAGGTAATTGTGCCCCCCCACATGTTGTTGCTGGATTAGGGGCAAGGCAGCCATCAATGACCCATATAGCATATACCCGTCTCCATGATGCCTTCCCGTCTAGAGCCGCGTAATAAGCCAAAGACATTCGGAAGAACGCCATCTGTAATATAGGGGCAGCGACGGCACGAGAAAATCCATATAGGAAAAAAACTCGTTTTAGTGGCTCCATCAAGAATCGAACCCACAACCGTGCGCGCAGGAGGCCGACTCCCTACCACTAGGCCATGCGCTGCCCCCCCCCCCCCATCGGCGAAGGTTGAAACAATAGCGAGTAGTTTCCCCTCTCCAAAAGGTGCCTGGGGTAGCAAATGTTGAAGCAATAGTGCCCTAGGGTCCTAATAGAGACTTTCAGCACCATTGTTACATGCCTCAAATTCAAAGAGAAAGTTCATATTTCGCGTCTCACCCTGGCTGGACGGGCCAGTATTTAGTGCAATAAGTTTAGTATTAGCAATAAAATACTATCAAATTATTTCAAAAGCAATTTTGCATATACACGGTGGGCGCACACAACGCCCCTGGTGAAATGGCATTGGTAAGTATACGGTCTGAGTGTAGAACTGTTTCCATTCATGAATATACGCCTTCAGCAGCGTCAACTGGTCGCTGTGCTGGCGGATGCGCTGCAACGTATTTTGGATTTAGTGATTTAAAACATTTAAATGCTGCTGCATAGTTTTGAAGAAAAGAAGAGAGCGCACGCACGCACGATAGCTAATAGCCCGGCTCATTGGTGTGTGTGTGTGTGTGTGTGTGTGTGTGTGTGTGTGTGTGTGTGTGTGTGTGTGCGACGGTGTGTGTGTGCGACGGTGTGTGTGTGTGTGTGTGTGTGTGTGTGTGTGTGTGTGTGTGTGTGCGTGCGTGCGCGTGCGGGGTGACACTGCCATACGTGTGACACTACTTGTTGTTCAGGGGTACCGTGCAACCACAAACAAACACACGCACGCACGCACGCACGTGCACGCACGCACAAACAACAACCACCAACCATCTCAGCCTGTGAGATGTAGCAGCGAACTTCGGTCAGCAGATCCCTATAGAGACATTCCGGGCCCGAATCCGTCCACGAACACAGCTGGTGCACGTAGAAAAACATGTCTAGAGGGAGATTTAATCAGTTAATTCGACTAAATTGTGTTGCGAACATAGTAAACGCAAAAGCTCATATACAGATGGAGATCCAAGAAAAGCGTAATAACCGCACTGCACTGTTATTAAATACGTGGGCCGGAACATTTTTTTTGGATTCTTTACTAAACAGTGCGGAACGAAATTACCCACACCACACAATGTCCAAGAGAATGACAGATAGCCTATCCGCCACGAGGGGAGGGGGCATCTCCTCAGACCCAACCAGCTCCAATGTCCATAGGTATGTACCTATTTTGAGTGAGTACCTGCACATTTCTGGGCAAAATCCTCTGCTGATTTTTACGCAATAATACCGCCACTGCAAGAATCACAAAGAAACAAAGCAAGCAACTTCAAAAAGCAGTGCCAATGAGCATAAGTGTCTTTTCAATCATAGGTGTAGGTTGGGTCTGAAGCAAGTGGGGGGGGGGGGTTTGAGACTATGCAAGTGCCCCCCCCCGGCCCCTACACCCCTTGACGACACCTATAAGGCTTTTAATCTCCTTTCAGATTCTCCAAAATGCATAGGTGTAGATTGGGGAAAAAGCCTGAGGTGTCTCTGGGGGTTTTAAGGGGGGTCTTGTAGAGCCATCCTGGGTGAAATGTCTGGGGCTGGAAATTGTGGAGGGGGTAGGGGTCGAAATGGGAGTTCGCACCAAAAGAGCGAGTAAATGGGTACTTTTGGATCAAAATGGGTCAAAGCAAGGCCAAAATAGCACTTTGTAGGCGCTTTTGGCTCACACCACGTTGAAAAGGAAGCAAACCACGCATCTTTCGCCAATTTTTTCAGCATTGAGAGAAGGTTTCCCGAGAATTATACAAGACGGCGATGGACAGGAGAGCTCTCTGTCGTAAAAAAAAACGGGACGGATATGGCCAGGGCGGGGTGACACCCCCCCCCCCCTCCTTAGACCCCCTGAGACCACCAATGTGTCCATGGCCAGTGCCTCCACCTACCTACACCCCTTGACGCCACCTATGTTTTAATATCCTTTCAGATTCTCGAAACGTTCAGTAATCAGTATTACATGCAAAAATAATTAAATCGCAAAAACACCTTGCCAGTCCACCTTCGAGACGTTCTGCTGGTTGAGCAAATTCAAAACGATCGGCCGCAGCTTTTGCTTCCATTCTCGTTCGTAGTTCGCCGCTGAGCTACCGTCGCAAGTCTAAACTCTGCCAATTTTCTGCTTATTTTTTTTTATTAAAAAAAAAGATATATAAATCCATGAGACCATCACAAAGCAAAACATACGATGCTACACCATAAAGAAGTGAGTTTTATTCGCAGTCGTAGTAGCAAAAATAAAACAAGCTTCAGAATAAATCAAAACCAGCGCATTGGCAAATTGTCTTACAAAATTACAAATATTAATTTTATCGATGGTTTCAGTAACATAGTAGAGTATGGAAAAAAACACTCTTTTCGCTCACGTTCAATAGACTCATGTTCGGCGTGTGAAGTAAACCTGTGGAAACTTCAAAAGGAAACGCAAACGGACATTGATTGGCTTTGGGCAAACGGAAATATTCAGTTCACTAAAATTCGCCTCCTACACTATGTACCGCAAATTAGCGGGTGCATACTGTGTTCCGTACGAGAAGTACGCTATGTACTTACGAAAAATGGCGCAAATTTAAAAGTTATGCACTACTGACGACTACTGCTGAACATTAATGCCTGCCCGACCCATCACCTGCCCGACCTCGGGTTCGCCTGTTCTCCTCTGGGAGGGAAAAACCACTTCATCGGCCGTTGGCGCTCAGCGCGGACGCGGGCAGCCCTCTGTGCTGGCGACGGATGCGTCGTGCGTCTGCCCTCACCCGTCTGCAGCAGTAGGTAGCACCTGGCCATAGTGAAGAAGAAGAAGAGGACGAAGAAGACGAGCGTACCACTGAGCCTGGCAAAGGCTGGCGTGCACAGGAATCCTCGCTGAAACATTTACGGGGGACATTTTCTAGAGTTGAGCCACTTCTTCTTCTTCTTCACTGGGGCCGGCCCAGACGACGGCCCTTAAGCATGCGTTTTCCCAGATTTACCCAGAAATTTTGCTCGAGGACCTAGAAATATTTTCTTAATTTTGTTTATGAATTTTTCAGATCAAGTCTAAAAAAGGTGTATCTCCAACTTGGTCCTAGGAATGCTCAAAAAAAAAACATTTCGGCCCGATCCGTCAAGCCATAAAGGAGAACCGGTCGGTAACGGGGGAAGGACGAACGGACGAACGGACAGACCATTACGAAATGTATCGCCCTTACGTACATGAACTCGCCGCGCTGACGCGCGACGAGAAAACGCAGGGATCTGATTGCAGGATGGGTGACACAATTGAGGGAGGAGGGGGGTTCCCTACTGCGACACATAAAAATACTTCACAATAGAAGGAGAGCCTCCCTCCCACATTGTTGGGCATGCCTGCATTTGCTAACTGAGGCGACCTCCCTCCTCCTGACAGTTTTGGACGTTCAACCATTTTTGGAGAGCCAACTACGACGCGTGGAATGTTTGTGCCAGCCAGCTTTGTTCTTGGTGATCAGGAGTAACGCGCAAAGAAACGTAACGCACTCCGCTGCACCCACACGTCCCCACCCTAAATTCATATACCGTAAACCCTATTATTATCCCCTTATGGTTACTATAATTACCGTAAATCCTCCACTGGTGCCCCCAGGGCACTATTGGAGGGGGGGGGGGGGCTGCTACATGAACATATGCGACCATACATGCACCCAGACTTATAAAATGTTGCCTTTCAGATGTTGATCCATTTTGGGAGGGGGCGTAATTATAGGGAGTGGGGTTTTGCGTCTGTGCCCTCCCCCCTCCCCCCCCCCTTTTGCAATGCAACAGCAGTGCATTTTGCAATGGAACAAAGGAGATAATAACGGGGCGTCGTATCATTGAAGCTTGTGCAGCGATTTCACCAATTCCAAAGCAATCGGCACTGCTAAAGAATTCCACGAAGTGCACACCAGTCCAATCTGCGCTGAAGCACAGAAGTTTCGAATGAAAGGCAACAAATTCAAATGATTTTTGCTTTTGAAACGAGCTTGTTTGCAAACCGGTGGGGCTTTCACCCACTCCCCAACGACAGGCGTGACTCTGTAACAGGTGTGTGTGTGTGTGTCATAGGTACATGTATGTCAAAACGGACGTACCGTATGTCCGTTCTGGACGTCCATGTTTTTTGTAAGAGTTCGTGGCGCTGCATCAACAGAGTTGCGCATAACCCAGACTATTTGACAGGAAATTGTAACATTTGTTTCCAAGAAACCCGCAGTTGTTACCATAGTTGTGTGTGTGCGTGCGTGCCAGGTTGTAGACCGGTGACTGGGAGGCCCCGACGCGCGTGTTTTCTAGTCTAAGTCTTCTAGTCTAAGGTCGTACATTGGTACACCAATACATTTGACGCACAATTGAAACATTTTTTGTGACAAACCCCTTTCTGTTATCGTACTTGTGCGCGTGTATGTTTGTGCGTGTCAGGAGGAAGATGGAGAGTGGGACAGACGAGCGCGTTTGTGTCTGGCACGCAAGCACGCATGCTGCAGTGCCACGTCGGCGTTGAGTGCCTCGCGTGCGGCGCCCGCGCACCACTTGTTGCCGCTTCTCCGTCTGTCTGACGCAGCTGAAGACCTCGCGTGCGCGTCCGCGCGTGCGGACGCGATTGATTGCGCGGTGGGTGACAGCATACATAACCTGCCAGCTGAGGTGCATCCCTGCAGGTGAACGGCATAACCTCCAGTGGCGTAGCCGGGATTTGGTTTTGGGAGGGGGCACAGATTTCCAACTTTTTAACTGGGTGCCCCCTGTTGCGCCGCAGGCGCAACAGGGCTACTTTCGAGCATTTTAGCGCTTTTTGAATTACCTACTTTCGAGTATTTTTAACCTTACAAGCGAGCTAAAATGCTTTCTCAGTCTCCTCTTTCGCTCGGGCTTTTTTTGCAACAGGCGACACGACAGACGGCAGCGATCGCGACACCGGAAAGTCGGTGCGCGTGCGCGTGTGGGAGTTCATGTGTGCTTCTACAATGTGCAGTTTCAAGTTGCGAAAGTTATGGGAAGTGTGTGTGTGTGTGTGTGTGTGTGTGTGTGTGTGTGTGTGTGTGTGTGTGTGTGTGTGTGTGTGTGTGTGTGTGTGTGTGTATGTGTGTGTGTGTGCGTGTGTGTGTGTGCGTGCGTGTGCGTGCGTGCGTGCGTGCGTGCGTGCGTGTTCAAACGTCTTCTTTGCCATTCGTTTTTGCTGTGATGACCCAGGACGTTATCTGCGGATTGATCAGGACTTTTATTTGTCTTCATTTGAATGCGTGTTTAAACATTTTCTCGAGGCGCAAAAATGCCATATGTTACTCGCCTGGGCCTGACTGTAGCTAAACGCGTGCGTGTAACAGCAGGGCTAAAATTGTGAACGCCAATTATGCGCTAAAAATTCCGATTGCAGGAGTGGACATCGCGTGCCGCTCTGAGCGGCGCTTCGGAAGTCGTGTCGGCAGCTGTACGCGCCCTTTGACTTTTGAGTGCGCTGTCCCGATGAAGAGCGAAACGAACACTTTGACGTCTACCAGCGCAAAATACCCAGTCATTAGCCAGTCAATTAATTAATTGACCATTGTGGAAACAAGCCAATCTGAGTAGCGCAAAGAAAAGAACACCGCGAAATGCCCGGAGAATGGAGTGTGCCAGCTGAAGGTGGGTTTATACTTCGTTCTGTCCGAACACCGTGTAATGACCAATGACATCGCTCTTCAGAACTTTCGGATGTTACCATTCGGATGTTAAGATGTTAGTATTGAAAGATGTTCGTTACCGTACCTGACCAATTTTTTTTTCAACTCTAATATTTTCGACTTTGGCAAATCGGCAAATTAGAATCGGCAAAGTGAGGTTTATTTCCAAAAAAGCACGGCTGAAGAGAGCGATTATGGGCCTGGAGATTCTCAAGGGTGTGCCGCGCCACTCGGCGGTGGTATGTGTGCCCCCTGTCGACACTGTCGACACCTGTCGGTGTCGACACTATCGACTGTCGGCACTGTCGACAGAGTCTTCTGCCGCCAGCTCTGTCTAATGCGGGTTTTGGACCCAGAGAGGTGCACAGGGATTTCTACTGGATGGATCGCGAAAAATACGCGATTTGTAGGAAATGGTTCGGCCACCGATTCAGAAGAAAACGACGCAGAGGGCTCCAATCTCTGCCGATGAGAGGCTCGCTCCCCATCACCCTCAGGTCTACTTGTTTTGGTTGCCCCACCACCCCAAAACCCTGGAGGTCGCAGCGGCAGGAAAACACCCCCCCCCCCCTCGAACAGTTTCGTCAGGATTTTTCGGAATTGAGGGGGCGGCTAATCTCGGGATTTTCCCAGAGGGGGCGTGCTGTAAATCCTCGGAAATTCTCCCTCCCGTTCCCGCCGCGCCCCGCCATCGTCTATTCCCCCCCCCCCGAAATCTCAAGACATTTAGGCGCCCCCCCCCCCCCACAAAAAACCACAAAAATTTTGGGTGGTGACGAGGAGGGGTTTGAATTTTGAACCCTGCCTTTATATGTACAAAAACATAATTCTTCTTTTTTTGTGAATCCACAACTGTCAACATCTTTTTTGTAATTCAGTGCCCGCTGCGTGGTCGAAAATACCTTTGCTATTTTGGCGGCGAAGAGTCGCATGTTCCGTCAGCAAATCGAAGTTGGCGGCGGATCCAGAAATATTTTTTTTTGGAGGGGCGGAGGGATTTTGCAGAAGCGGTTAATTTTTGGATGTTGCTGGGCCATTTCAGCGGTAGTTTGGGCACTCTATCGGTCCATTTTCGGCGATTAACAGGTGAAATCGGCCCTGCAGGTGAAAATGTTGCTAATTTCTACCGCCTACAAGCAATTGTATGAGGGAAAGTAGGTCCGCTAGACACGTTTCTTCTCCCACCGCCTAGTTCCCCCCCCCCTAGATTTCCGATTTTGGGAGGGGAGTGGGTCCATTCCCCTCCCCCTGGATCCGCCGGCGAATCGAAGCGCACCCAGAGACAGTGAACAAGATGGTCAGTGCGTGTGATCATTTGGGAATCGCGTGTCACTCAGCGTTTGCCTTCCTCTCTGAGCTGCCGCAGGCGCGTCGTGTCGAGAATGCGGTTGAGTTCCAGCGTCGCCTCGTAGCGCAACTCGTTGTTGGTCAGGTAGTGCAGGTGATCGCCGACAGTCCTGTAAACAAATACACGACATGCACTATACGACCCGGCCCAACTGCACCCCCCCCCCCCCTCCCCTGTCAGATATGCGACCTTGGGGAAATACCAGTAGTTGGGTGGGTGTTGGAAAATAGTGGGGCCCCCCAAAGCCCCACCCCCCCCAGTTACAGGTATGGTGGTGGGGTGGGGGCAAGGAGGTGTGTAGGGTGGGGGGGGGGCCTCCCTCCAGGATTTTTGGATTTCGGCATCACTTTCAGCTACAGGATGGGCCCATACGCGCCCATGTGGGGGGAGGTTCAGACTCATTACTCTGCAGACACCCACCCCACCTATAGGTGCCAATGCCAATTTCGTTGAAGAATCATTCAAAAATAGGGGACTTCATAAATCATAACCATTAAAAAAAACCGCAGATATTTATTTGTTTTACATTTCGGATAGTATACGTTATTATATTTACATTTAAAATTAAACTATAATGATGGTCGGGATACCATTACCCGCCACTTCGGCGCTTTCAAGAGGGACGACGCAGACGGCGTGGGCGATGTCGGCGCAGGCGTTGCGCTTTGCCTTTGTAGAGACTGTACAGACTGCGGTTCTTGTAGAGACTGTCGCGCTTGTCCCAAGGCGACGGCTGCAGCTTCCCCGCCTCCGTCAGCCCCTCTTTCCCCTCGTCGCCGACTTCAAGCTTCGCTGACGACACGCGTCTGCGTTTTCAGGCCCTTTTTGGCACTAAAAATCCCCCAGAACTCATTTCTCACAAAGCTAGGACCGAAAAATTTAAAGCACGTACTTTCCTCAGCTTTCGCCATCTGCAACTTTCCTCGTTCCAAAGTCAAGAGAGAAATGTCGATGGTTTAACATGCAAAACGAACAAACTGACACCGTTGTTCTTTCAATTTTTTGAACTGACACAAATGACACCCGCGACGATCAATTGTTGGCATGTTCGTCAATATTTTGGTGTCCGAACAAGCTGAAGTATAAATTGCAATCTGTCATTTTGTGTCATTTATGCAAATTCTGTCAGTACGAACAAAAAATAACGGAGTATAAACCCAGCTTGAAACATTGATGAGCGAAAACACTTTTGACCCAGCGCGGGGTTTCTGTAGTTGGGTGTAACAACAATAACTGCTCTTCTCTCCAGCAGGGTCCGCCGTCGCCTTTTCTCGGCTTCTCGCCAAGCTCCCTGCGACCTTTTGCCAACACGCAATGCAAATTCGAGATGTTTTAGAGTACAAAACAATTTTTTTTTTTTTTTTTTTTTTTTTTTTTTTTTTTTTTATTAATATTTTCTTTATTTTTTTTTTTTTTTTTTTTTTTTTTTTTTATTTTTTTTTTTATTTTTATTTTTTTTTTTTTTTTTTTATATTTATTTATTTTTTTTTTTTTTTTTATTATTTTTTTTTACAGAGCATGTTCTTGTGGTCACCCTCTTTGCGCTGTTGTCGCAGCAGCAGTCCGAGGACGATTGTATGAAGAAGCATGAAATTCTATGATTTTATTCGACTCTTGCATTCGCGTTCGCGACACGAACGCACAGACTATACAATTTTCAGCTGGCTCTGACCTTGGGCAGTGGCCGGTGCACTGGCAGAGACACGGCCTCTTGCGTTACTGGTAATGGTAAACGGTAAACGGTAACGGTAAACGGCCTCTTGCCTTGCGTTACAGGTTACGGGTTCGATTCTTGATGGATCCACCAACGAGGATTTATTCTCCTGTCAATGGTTTTTCTCGTGTTGTCGCTGTGCCTTTCCAAAAAGCAAAAAAAAAATGCACCGCGCGGAAGTTGCAGAGACAGCACGAAGCACCTCTGCCCTCCTCCTCAGGCAAGGGAATCCATCCGAAGACGTCTCCCCCGGGCACCTTTTCACAGGCCGAAGCGGAGGGGAGGACGTGCTCAGCCCGAGAGCTGAGGTGCTGGAACCCCAAACCAGCTGCACCAACCCCGAAGGGACGGGAGTTATTAACTTTTCCGCACGGTGGTAGATGATTGCATAAAAAGACTGCTATATATACCCAGAAGGCGAATTGCAACATCGGTTCAGCAGGTTTGAGCATGGCGAGCACAGTGACGAGTGCCGTCCGGAAATCGATAAAGCTGACGGAATATTGATCCCGAGTTCTTCGTCGAAATCGTGCGTAGTACAACGACTAGTGGAGATGATGGAAACCCGTTTTGCCGTTGTTTCACAGCGCTTATCACATTGAAGCTCAATTAATCTGTAGTTTTCAAGAAGTAACAAAGGCGTCTGTTATTCGTCTGCGTCTGCGTCTGCGTCCGTATTCAGAGCTGCTGGCTGCCAGTATCGGTTTGACGAAGAACCGTAGTGCGAGTAGTAACATCGTGGAATCGTGAAACGTCGCGTATGTGAGTTGTCAAATCAAATCAATGTTGCACCGACACCGTACAGGGACCATTAACCAACGCACGAGGCACGAAAGGGAGATGCGTTATATAAATAGCACTGTATCAGTATATCACTAGACACTAGCGGCGTTCTTGTCCCGCGAGGAAAGGCGGGCTGCCCACCTTAGCGCGGATTTCGGGCCGAAGCCCCAGAGCCGTGGGGAATGAGAGCGTTCATCCTTCTGCCCAAGGGCATTAGGGACTCAGTGACCTCGGGGGAAGGGAGTTGAACCCCCGACCACGAGCGCGCCGAGCACGACGCCTTGCCACTGAGCCACTACGCTGTCAAGCAGGCGGCGAAGCATTCCTTCGACTAGCGGCGTAAATTTCTTCTTAAACAGCTTTGAAAACGTTTCGTTTAACTTACATAGGTTTGCATGTTGGGCCCTTTTTGTTCTCGCGAGACAACCAACCGCAACCTTCGCAATTGTGGCCCCAAGAAAGGTCCAACCTCAACAAAAATTCCAATTCCGCATGTATTCCGTGCCAGTTTGTGGCCACCCCACTGCCTTGGTCAACCCATTGTGGCGTGCAGACGGCGGCAGAGACCGTCAGCGGCCCCGTGTGCGCGCCGACGCATCGGCTGTGGAGACGACGGAGCGTCTCGGATCCCTCGTCAGCCGCATGGGCGGGAGATGAGGTGCGTGCCTGCGTGCCGGTGCGTGCCGACCGTGCGCGTCCGCGCGTGCGTACATTTCGGCTGCGAGCTATAAATACCGTAAACCCAAACTCTATTATTACAGGGAGTGACAAAAGTCACGTTACACGTTTTAATGGCAATATCTCAGGTGGTCGTTGACCAATCGTTTTTCGGAGTTTTGGACGTTGTAGATCACTTTTCAACTCAAACTTGTGTTTTTGAAAATTTAAATTGGGCTTCCTCTCCCGCAAATTTCCCGCAAATTTCCCGCAAAATCTCCCGCAAATTTAAATTTTACTCGCTGGTGTAAAATCACACAATCAAAGGCATACATTCAAGAAAATCGAGTAAATACAAAACTCGTGGAACCAGTGATACAAACTGAATATTAACACTTGGTTCTAAGTACTCATTACCCAATTTAGTAGCAAAAAGGCGAGAAAAAACAGTGGAAAGCTTAATGACCTCTACAACTTTTTCTTGTGGTTAGGAACCGTGTAAAATTAAGGCTGCGCATTATTTGCATAATCACTGGCAAGGATTGGACGTATATCATTCCCGCAATAGGGGCCACTGTTCGCCTTGTTACAGTGAATGAAAAATGCGACTGAGATCTGCAGACAACACCCAAATTGTTTCCTCGCTGTGCATGCGTTTGACAGTGTGATATTTACACCAGTGAGTAAAATTTAAATTTGCCGGCAATTACGTGAACCAAATTTGAATTTTCAAAAACAGAAATTTAAGTTGAAAAGTGATCTACAACGTCCAAAAAAACGGAAAACGAATCTGCAGACAACACCCAAATTGTTTCCTCGCTGTGCATGCGTTTGACAGTGTGATATTTACACCAGTGAGTAAAAAAATTTGCCGGCAATTACGTGAACCAAATTTGAATTTTCAAAAACAGAAATTTAAGTTGAAAAGTGATCTACAACGTCCAAAAAAACGGAAAACGATTGAGGAACAACCGTCTGAGATATGGCCATTCAAACGTGTAACGTGACTTTTGTCACACCCTGTAGACGAACGTTCCTACTGTTTTACTTTGTCCCGTAAGGATAGCAAAAAGTGCATCTTACTTACAAATGCGCCGCGCGCACGTGTGTGTATATATGTGTGTATATATATATATATATATATATATATATATATATATATATATATATATATATATATATATATATATATATATATAAAAAAAAAGGGTGTTTTTTTTAAATTAACCGATTTGTTTTTTGAATAACTTTTGATTTCTTTATCGGATTTTTGTGAAATTTGGAACATAGATGCAGAACGCTTTGGAATTTTGTCTAGAAGAGGAATCATCGAAATCGGATAAGATTTCAAAAAGTTATGACCCTTCAAATTTGAAGTCCGAATTTGCGGGTAAATGATCTAGGCGCAATACATGCACACTGCAGTCAAACGCCTGTCTTTTTCGGCCGTCTCCAGCAAAACTTCTGGAAGTGTGCGAAATTTCATGGGCTACATCATGATAATGATGCCCGTTTTGAGCCGGTTTTGGAATTTGCATCACAACAGTGGTGAAATTAAAAGTCAGAGCAAAAAACGCGCACTGCTAAAGCATTTCACTGAAAATTTTTATTGAACGTTTGAAATGAAAGTCTGAGACACTACATCTGTTGGGAATGTCCTGAAGGTTGTTTGACCCAATTATGCGGATGGGCCAGCTTTCACGCCCCAGCAGTGGCAGGCCCAAATCTGAAAATGCACTTTTTGCTCAATCTCATTGGAAAAGGTTTGGAGGTCCGCTTCTGAATAAAAATTTTTGAACAGAAACCTAAAAAAGGTGGTGTAGAACTCCCTCGACCTACTTTTTCGATTGACGTTGAGCGAATTGCTCTCTGACATCGAACCAACCTACACCTTGAGTCACTGCCTGGCAAATTCGGACTTCAAATTTGAAGAGTCATAACTTTTTGAAAACTTATCCGATTTCGATGATTCTTCTTCTAGACAAAATCCCAAAGCGTTCTGCGTCTATGATCCAAATTTCACAAAAATCCGATCCAGAAATCAAAAGTTATTCAAGAAACAAATCGGTTAATTAAAAAAAAAAACACTCTTTATATGGGCAACAAGTAAACTCGCGAACCGCTTGACGTACGTGCACGCGCGATGGCTCGATCGAATCCTCGCGACCCCGAGATGGTCATGGGCATGGTCGATTTTTGATATGGAAATTTATACAGTAGTTACGGCGCATTTTCAAATGTTGCAGCACAGATTAACGCTACCAAACGAATTGCACATGGATGAATTGCATATATGACATATGAATATCAAACGAGTCATTTGCATGTGCTCCCGCGTAATTATGCAAATGAATACTGTAGTTATGGTACATTGTACCTTGTACTGTACATTGTAGCTTGCCTAATTGGGAAACTTCCAGAACGCGTGCAGGCACGCACGCACGCACGCACGTACGTGCACGCACGCACGCACGCACGTACACGCACGCACGCACGCACGCACGCACGCACGCACGCACGCACGCACGCACGCACGCACGCACGCACGCACGCACGCACGCACGCACGCACGCACGTACGCACACATTTACGCCTAGGCATAAAACACCGCCTGCAACATCGATTTGACGTTCAAAACGGTCTCTGAGGACATTAAAATACAAAAAACTTTAAAAATATTTTATTCATTTTTTTAATTAAAAAATGAATGTCCTTTCACCCATGCCTTCATCCTTACGCCTCACTTCAAGTTACGCTGTGGCCTGTAAGACACGCGCGAAAGAACGCCATCTGCAATCCAGGGCAGCGACAGCACGAGAAAATGCATGAACAAAGAAATACTCGTTGTAGTATCCATCAAGAATCGAGCCCAGAAGCATACGCCCAAGAGGCCGATTCTCTACCACTAGGCCGTACGCTGCCCTGCGCCCCCACCGGCGTTTTCGCATCTGACGAACTGCACGAGGCATCGGCCAGGATGGAAGTCTATCTTAGACGGCAGGTTGGGGGTTTTCGCGCCATCTCCAAAATTAAAGTTGTTAATAAAATTGCCAAAAGACAAAAAATGTGAAGCGTGCTTACATCACGCATGCGCTCAAAATGAACTGCAAATAAAATTAAAATTGTAAGCAATAAATAAATAAAATGTTAAATAATCGAATAAAGTAATACATTGTAAGCAAGTCTGTTTGTGTACTGATTCGGATTCCTACTACCCCCCATCATTGCATTGCTAGACTTACATTCAAATATTCAAAAACTGAATCAGTTTACAAGTCGCGCACTTTTTGCCGGGTTTCGGAAGTTACTGTTGCCGACAGCGACGGCACTGCGAAAGCGCGAGGTGCGTTGTATTCCGTGAATTCTCTAATAGTGTTCTCCCTCTCCAACAATACTGCCATCGAGCAAAGGGACGTCAAAACTGCACTGTCTGCCCAGAGCCCTATTAGAGATAGTACGGTAGGTAGCTGCCGCGATCTCCGCTCGCAAGAGACAGGTGGGTGGGTGGGTGGGTGTGACGAACGGGACAGATTGTTTTGATGCGGCGGCGCGTTTCGTCATCTCTGCGTGCGTCAGTCCGTCTGTCACGGCCTGAGTCAAGGCGCGTTGATTGGTCGGCGCCACCGCGGCCGACCAATCAGCGCACGCCTTTCGAAACTGTCCCGTTCTCTTTCATCAGCGCCTCTGCGTTCCGTTTATTCCGTATGAATTAGTTTTCAAAAAGTGGTGGTGCAAACGTGGAACGGCTATAAAAAGAAAATTGGACAATATCATCATTGGTTTTCGCAAGCCGGCGGCTCATTGTACTCCGTTAAGGTGCTGCAGTGACAGGGGCCTTCCGAAGGGAGGGTACCCTTGAAAGGGCGGCAGCACCCTAGCCCAGTGCAACCAGGCGTCCGCTGTTTCCTTTGCGGCCTGCCGTATCTGGTGAATAAACCGTGAGTAGTTCCATTGTGTAGTAAGTAGACAGACAGTAAACCCTTCTTAATTAGCCCCCTTTATTTTGCCACCCATAATGACACTCCTCAATGGCTCGAATAAAACAATT
>JASAMY010001048.1:0-64646 GCA_030248085.1 Paralinhomoeus sp. GSCO2_6 | reverse complement strand
TTTGCAGCTGCCTGCAAATTTTTCCTTAATTCACTTTTTTTGGCTTTTTCTAGCGAGAGATGCGAGATGCGAGAGCACCTCCTCCAGAACGTGCGCTGGCAGCTCGAACAGTGACATCGTTTTCGGCGACTCAACGGGGAGATGAGCGCTGAGGAGTGATCAGCGAGACGGGGCGCGCAGAGAGCGAGAGTAGTGAAAGGACGCTGCACTCGCAGCGCATTGAGACGAAGAGAGACCGCCAACGCCGACATACGGTACGGCCCGGCGCATAAACGGTGTACGCCTCCTTCTGGCTAGCTTGCTAGAGAAAAAGACGGACAGGCAGACAGAGGCACAGACGCGAGAGTCGACGCTCCAGGCGCGGAAGGGGAGAAAGAAAGCAACAACAGAGACGCGTCTGGCGACCTAGGCCTGCTGGGGTGGGGGAAAAAAAGAGACGCGGAGTACCGAGCCGAGACCCGCAAAACACTTATTGAGAGCATACATGTAACTAGGGGGTTGGGGGGGGGGGTTACCCACCCCAGCCAGAATTTTACCCCTACCCAGCCCCCCCCCCCCCAGACCCGCCCCCCAGAATTTTCCTGAAGTTTTCCACCTTGTCTACAATTGTACAGAGTAGTGTATTTTTCATCTTTTTCAGTGTTTTTTTACCCTAAAACAGCTAAATAACGCTATTTATAGCCTTATTTACCCTTTTGACCAAAAAGTGCCTATTTAGACCCTATTTAGGTACTCCTTTTTACCCTCTGACACCCCCCTCCCTCTTCAAATCTGCTTACCCCCCCCCCCACACCCCCCCAGAATGGTCCGACCCCCCCACTTCAAAAACCCGGTTACATGTATGATTGAGAGTGAATGATCGATGCGCCGGGTCAAATGACGATGAGTGGGACTTAAGGCTCCAATAGCAGCGCGGTTTGTTTCGGACGACCATAGACCTACCGTAGTTACAGCTGCACTGTACGTACAACCTGTGTACGTATTTCGCAGCTTGCGCATTAGCGGAACCGGACGATCGAAGAGTTAAAGAACCTAGGCGCGTTAAACGGGGCTCTAGTTTCCAAATTTTTTGAGATAATGATGTGGTCAGCTGCGGGACACCCCTGGGAGTCACACTTTTCGAACTTAATTCTAAGTTTTTCGAGATATTTCAACCTAAACCCCCAAAATTTGAAAAAGCAGTGTAAAGTAATCTTATAGTTTGAATTGCCTATGCGGGCGTCACGTATAGTTTTTGTGTTGGGTGTGTGGGGCATGGTTGCCTTACCACACCGAGATAGCAACGCGAGAAATTTTTTTCGAAAGACGCGTTTTGTCTACAAGCGGGAGCCGTGTAGGCAGCGGACACAAGCGTACGCTCTGTACGCTCTGTGACACAAGCGTGTTTCTTAAAAACGTTGGCATTATCGGTTGAACAATGCGCTGACGAATGTTGGCATCAATTATTCGACTAGCTGCGACTATATTTTGCTAGCGCACGCACTGATCGACGCTTCAGCATAAGGAGATTCGATTTCAGGTTAAAGCTCAGGTTAAAGGTTTAGATGGCATACGGTGGGTTTTGCGAGATTATCTAGAAGGGTTACTTACTTTTTTAAATTTTGGAACTAAGAATTAAGTTGAACTTGAAAAACTTAGAATTAAGTTCGAAAAGTAAGAATGGGGGACGTGACTCCCAGGGGTGTCCCGCAGCTGACCACACCATTATCTCAAAAATTCTGTAAACTAGAGCACCCACTCCAACTCCCACCCCCTTACCTCACTGGAGGACAGGGACTATGGGACTGGACTTCTGGAGGATGATCCAACTATGCACTCGCTTGCATTTAAAACACTGCTATGAATGCAAGTAGTTCTCGCTCGCAGCTATACTTTTGGCTTAGGCTTAGGCTCATGCTAAGGCTTAACTTAGTCTTTGCTAATGCTTAGTGTTGTGTCGGTGACTAATGATTCCAATCATACCACACACCGTATAACACTGACGCACTAGCATTACGTGAACACAGAGAGAGATTGGTGTAATTAACACTAATACCAAAGTGCTGAGTAAGCCAAAGGGCCGACAGCACAAGTGGCGTGACTGTGAGCCGAACCATGCCGACGGCCACAGACGTGGACGACGCGACGACGCGGCCACAAGCGAGCTACAAGGTGCCGGTGCCGAGCATCGACAAGTACCTCGCACACCCAGGAGAGGCGCCGCCGTTCAAACAGTGGCGCCGACTCTTCGACCGCTTCATCCGCCTGTCGGACGCCAACCGTCCGGCGCACAGGAAGATGAGCGATGTGGAGAAGAACGACATTCTCTACCTGATGCTGGGTACAGAGGGAACGCGAAGGATCAACAGCGATCCAGCAATCGAGAAGATCGAAGGGAGCCACGCCGAGTTCATGTGCGCGGTTGAGAAGTTCTTCGCGCCGACCGTCAACGTGGCCAACGCCTGCTTCGACTTCTACCGCAGAGACCAGGGGCAAAGCGAGACGACCGACGAGTACCTCGGCGCCTTGAGGACGATGGCCACGGACTGCGCGTTCGAGAACGCCGAGCGCCAGATCGCCATTCGCCTCATCTGTGGTTGCTACAACACCGAGACCCGACAGCACTTGTTGCAGCTCGACGACATCAAGCTGGACAAGGTCGTCAGCCTGATGCAGAGCGAAGAGCGCGCCCGCTACAACAATGCAGCCATCACCGGAGTGAGACGCCAGCCTGTCAACTACGCCAAAGCCAGCTTCGGCGCTGAGTCGTCGTCGAGAGGCAGAGGCGGCAGGGGCGGCTTCAACCGGGGCAGAGGCAGCGCGCCACCGCGACAGCAGCAGCAGACGGCGCTCTGCACGAGGTGCGGCTACAGTAAGCACCATGGCGACGCGTGCCCTGCAGCGGATAAACAGTGCATGCTCTGCAACCGGACGGGCCACTTCAAGGCGATGTGCCGTAGTAGCAGCCAGCGCAGCGGCCTGGGCCAGCAGCGCCGAGGCGGTACAAACCGCCTGGTGAAAGACCGCGACCCCGAAGCAGTGCTGCGACTAGGCGTCACCGTCGTCAGCGAGCAGAGCAGCGGCATCAAACGACAAGTCGGCATCAGCAATGGCGACTTCTTCGTCCCGACGAACATTGAGCTCGACACCTGCGCGACACCGTCGACGCTGACGTACAGAGACTACAAGAGCATCTGTCCAAAGTTGCCGATTGAGCCGACAACGTCGCCGCTCACCAACTTCGACAACAGCGTCGTGCAGGGTGTAAAAGGCGTGATCGTGACGAAGGTCAAAATCAATGGGATCATCCACAAGGACAGAATCTACATTGTGCCCAACAACTGCACGTCGGTCATCGGCAGAAACTTCTTGTGCCCAATGAAGATCGTAGTCGACTGCAGCCAGGGAGTCAACACGGTGACGGCAGCTGAACCAGCTTCGAGCGACTTCAGCGCGGCGTCTGCTTGTCACGCAGACATCCTCAGAGCGTATCCCCGCTTGTTGGAGGAGAGCCTGGGCACCTATCCCGACTCCAAGCACAACATTGTGCTTGCTGAGAATGCCCAGCCGACAGCCGTCAAGTGCCGAACCGTCCCACTGAGCCGACGCGAGCAGACCAAAGTCGAGTGCGAAGCCATGGAGCAAGCTGGCATTTGGGAGAAGGTGCAACATAGCCAGTGGGTGCACCCCATGGTTACCGTCCCAAAGCCATCAGGAGGGGTCAGAATAACAACGGACTTGACTCGTCTGAACAAGTACGTCGTGCCCGACCGCTACCCTGTGCCGAATATCAAGGACCTGCTACTCGAGTTGAGTGGAGCGAAGGTCTTCACCAAGCTCGACCTCCGCAAGGCGTACTACAACGTGCAGCTGGACGAGGAGAGCAGGCACCTTACGTCGACAATCACACCATATGGCATCTTCCAGTACAAGCGGCTCCCAATGGGGCTGAAAGACTCAGCTTCAGCCTTTCAACGAAGAGTCGCCCAAGCGCTGCAAGACCTGCCAGGGGTGATCGTCTACATCGACGACATCTTGGTGCATGGCAAGGATCGAGCGGAACATGACAAGCAACTGAGACAAGTCCTCCAGAGGCTGCAGGACAAGGACTTCCGGCTGAACCAGGAGAAGAGCCAGATCGGTGTCAGCCAAGTAACTTTCATGGGCCACACGATCTCCGCTGAGGGAGTTTCTCCAGATGAAAAAAACATCGAGGCCATTCTGAAGACGAGTGAGCCCAAGAACGTCAAGGAGGTCTCAGCTTTTCTGGGGTTGCTCACATACTACAGTGATATGCTGGAACACCTGTCAGACTACGCTGAGCCCCTACGCAAGCTAACGCGACAGGACGAGCCGTTCGACTGGTCGGCCGACTGCCAAACCAGCTTTGACACACTGAAGAAAATGGCGGCCAGCGAGCTCAAGATCTTCTTGTTCGACCCAGATGCGCCGACGACAGTTACGACTGATGCGTCAAACGTCGGCCTGGGCGCTGTCCTGTCACAAGTTCAACATGGACGAGAAGTTCCAATCGCGTTTGCCAGCCGAGTCCTCCAACCGAACGAGCGAAATTACGCGGCCAATGAACGAGAAGCCCTCGCGTGCGTGTGGGCCATCGAACATTGGGAAAAATACCTTCTCGGACGTCACTTTCTACTGAAGACGGACCACCGCGCCCTCACGTCCATCTTGACCAGCAGTGAGGGCGGTGGCCGGCAAGAGAGCAAGTTCGCCCGATACCGCGACCGGCTGAAGCAGTTTGACTTCGAGCCGATCTACACGCCCGGCATGGAAAACCAGGTGGCCGACGCGCTATCAAGACTGCACGCAAAGGCAGCGAAGTTCGACAACCCCGTCGACAGACAGAGTGTTCAAGTCGTGCGCTTTGAGCAGCACCAAGATGCTACGGCAGCCGACGACGTGCTACAGCAGGTGTTCAAGTGCCTTGAGAAGAACTGGCCTGGGAAGTCGACCATGCCTGCCGAGCTGGTCTCCTACTGGCACGTTCGCGACGAGCTGCACGTCCAGAATCGCCTGCTCATGCGCGGAGAACGACTCGTCGTGCCGTCAACGCACCGACAACGCGTGCTGGCGTACGCGCACAGCGGCCACCCGGGAATGGTGAGAATGAAGCGAAAGCTGCGCGAGACGTACTGGTGGCCAGGTCTCGACACGGGAGTGGAAGCGTTCGTCCGACATTGTCACCCGTGCCAACGCAGCGAGAAGTCAGCCAGCCCTTCAGCAGTGCCGCAGACGCGCCGACAAGCAGCCAAGGAGCCAGGGAAGGAGCTGGCGATCGACATCTGCGGGCCCTTCTACAACGGCCAGCTGATCGTCGTCCTGATGGACTACTACAGCCGATTCCCCGAGCTGTTGTCCACGACCAACACGACGTCTGGCCGGATCATCGACTGGCTCAAGGACGTCTTTGCGCGCACAGGCCTGCCCGACACGCTGACTTCAGACAACGGACCTCAGTTCGTCAGCAACGAATTCAAGGAGTTCCTTGCCGACAACGACATCCACCACTTGCGAACAGCTGTCTATAACCCGTCTGAGAACGGAATGGTAGAAGCCTTCAACAAGTACTTGAAGCGCGGTGTCCAAGCCTTCAGCCAGGAGAACGTCTCGTGGAAGGAAGGTCTCCGCCGGCTCTGCGCTAACTACAGGGCCACCCCAAGGAACGCGGGAGAGAAAAGTCCTGCCGAGCTCTTCTTGGGCCGCAACAATCGCCTGAGTTTCCAACTCAGACAGCGCCAGGACAGCGGCAAGGCGACCGAAGAGCGGCAATCGACGAACATAGAGTCAGCAGCGGCCAGCGAAAAAAGGGAGGAAGGAGGCCGCCCGCCCAAGCTGCGGTTCAGAGCGACCTACCGCGTCGGCGACACCGTCGTCACGCGCAAACCTTTCGCCTTGAAAGGGACCTCCCCCTACTCGCAGCCGAAGACAGTAGAGAAAAAGCTGGGCCACTGGACGTACAAGCTCAGCGACGGACAAGTTTGGAACACGCGGAAGATCCGACGCTACTACAGGCCTGACGAGGCATTCCCTACTGAGTTGGAGGTGCACGCGCCGCAGCCCAAGCCCAAGCCCAAGCGCCAACAAGCGCCGCCGCCACCTGCGACGCGCACGTCAAGCCGAGCGAACAAGGGTCGACCGCCGAGGCGCTTCTCCCCCGACTAGGAACAACTCATCCGAAGGGAGAAGTGGTGTTGTGTCGGTGACTAATGATTCCAATCATACCACACACCGTATAACACTGACGCACTAGCATTACGTGAACACAGAGAGAGATTGGTGTAATTAACACTAATACCAAAGTGCTGAGTAAGCCAAAGGGCCGACAGCACACTTAGGCTAAGGCTGAGGCTATGCTAAGGTTTACGTTTAGCCTTTGCTTAGGCTTAGGCTTTTACATGTTCAGGCCTAGGCTTCGGCTTACAAGCTGCCTTTTCGGAACATCGGCACCGAACACTCGCCAACAGCGTTTTACTACGCTGCAACAGTACTAACGTACTTTGTAAAGACGCAAAATAGGTTTCAGCAGTACGCACCGATTGCGCAAGTTTAAAAAAAAACGCAACAGCACAGCGCAGATGGCACGCGCAGAGTACAAATTGTTTGCAACCTGTATTGCACAGCCACAGCAGCACAATTGTTCTCCCTAGTCGATGTGGACACTGGTCAGCCACCACCACATGCTTCACTCCTTCTTTTCCCGTTTCTCATTTTCAACGGCTATTGTATTGTACGCTCCCCAGAAGTCGCGTTTGACTTTCCTTAATTCGGCCCAGTACTCCGCGAGGCGAACGTTGCCGGCGATTCTCCGACAGGGCCGAATGTCGTAGATCTGAGGCGCTGTAGAGCCTTCGGAGGTCATCTGGAGAGGGGGTCTGTCGACCGGCCAGTCGACAGAGTCGACCACCAAGTGGTTGGGGCGCGTCTGCCGACTGCTGCGAATGTGCAGCGAGCGCAGGGAGGGACAGGAGGCGACGAGGAGGGCGAAGGAGGCGTCGGCGCTGGCCTGGTCGCGCCGCCACGATTGGATGCGCACCTCGCGCACCGAGGGCGCCAGGCGCCCCAGAAAGGCGAGCAGATTCGGACTCTCCGAGGCGTCCTCGAGCCGCTCCACGTAGAGGTGCGTCAGATGCGGCAGGCACAGCTCGCCCTCCGTCGACGTCAGCGAGTCGAAGGCGAGCGGCACCTCCAGCTCGGCCACTTGCAGACGCCGCAGAGTGGCTGCGAGCTTGTGGAGCAGCAGCGACAGTCGCTCCATCGGCATCCACACCAATCGCAGCTCCACCAAAGGAGGCAGTGTCGTCGCCCCGGCTCGCAACGACGCCGGGACGGCGAGGGTGTCGAGCGGCTGCTGGCCTGTCAACTTTAAATGCCGCAGCGATTTTTGCTGTACGAGTTTCAACAGCTGCGGCTGAATAGCAGCCATGCCACTTCTGGTCAGGGAGCAGTCGAGCAGCAGCGTGTCCAAGCGATTCCTAAACCGACCAACTAGGTACCCTACAAAGTCGACAAAAAAGTGCGAAAACGTCCCTACCGGTGGGCCACCAAATCCAAAACTGTTTGCACGAACTCGGCTTGCGCAGCGACGAACGCGGCGGAGTTGGTCGAGCAGATCTCCAGCGCGAAGACGCCCGTGTTGCGCGCGTAGAGGGCAATCGGCGTCAGGATTTGCGCCAGTTTCGCTTGGAGCCAGGGCCAATCTTTCGGCATTTCCTGACGCCATGACGTCAGCGGAGCGCGCGCGTTCGCGATGACGAAGCGCAGCTTCAGCAGTCCGTCGTGTAAGTCGCCGAATTCGACGCAGAGCGTTTCCGCCGTCGTCCAGGGGCGATCCGCGGCGAAGTGGGCGCGCCACGAGCGGCTCACGAAGCGACTTCGAGCGAGAAAGTCCAAGGAGAGATGCGAGAACACCTCCTCCAAGACGTGCGCTGGCAGCTCAAACAGTGACATCGTTTTTGTCGACTCAACACTGATGAGTCAGCGGGCCAGGCAGCGAAGAGCTCGGGAGAAGCGAGCGAAAGGACACTGCGCTCGCAGCGCATTGCGACGAAAAGAGACAGCGGCGAGCGTTTCGCAACGCTGAGGCCAACACACGGCCCACAAACGGGTGTATACGCCTCCTTCTCGCGGACTAGCTCGCGCGTTAGCGGAAGCGCAGAAACGAAGTATTGAAGCACGTGAACTGGACCCGATGCACGCAATGCAAATATTGCGGCTTTCTTTCACTTGCACCCGGTGTGACACAGTAGAAAACAGTGAAATTTGAATTAGTCGAAACGATTTGTTCCTCCCTCATCAATGCCCATTGCTTCGGGCTCCTCTCCATATTTCCGTTCGTCTTGTCACGTTTCCAAAGAAAGATTTAAAAAGCAGGCTACCGTAACTGTGGTCCGATGTACGGCTTCGTTGTTGACACGGTGCTTCGTCCGTTCGAGTGCGGCGCTCAACTTTTTCGAAGGTGGTGTTCTGTAGCTTTGGTGGAGCGGAGTGAGAAGCTCGAGATGGGCGTGTCGTGGGTGGTGGAGTTCCCGACTGGAGGCGCGCCGCTGCCGGCGACGCAGGAGCGACTGATCAAGCACCTCAAGTCCAAGGGCGCGATCGTGGTCGACGAAAACTTCCTCGTGGAGGCCCTCGTCTTCCTGCCGGCGCACGAAGGCATCAAGAACTCCATCCACACCATTCACCACAGCGACTTCCCGAAGGTGAACGAATGCGGATGCCCTCTCGGTGGCTAACCTATGAGATTCGTCGTCAGCTATGTGAACAGTCGTATTGTTTTGTTGATCATCTTAGGTGTAGTAGGTTGGGTCAAACAGAAGCCAAGGAGGGAGTCTACTAGGGGCCCGAGAGTGGGGAGTCGGAGAGGGGTCTCGAGCCGACCCGGGTGGAATGTCCGGAGGGGGGGGGGGTGATTGTCGTTGACACTGTGCTTGTCTAACTGGGGAAACCAAAAGGACTCTCTTCGCTTAGACGAGCTTCACTGCGGCCGTCAGTTCAAACTACGCTCCCGAGGTGGGCAGTGGACTCGCCTCGAACCCCGATTGCGTGGTCGTCTCCACGGACCGACTCTTCGACAAGATCATCTGCAAGTTCGGAGACGTCCTCAAGGAGAAGCCCAATATCACCGTCAAGATCAAGGTACTTCTCTACCCCCTCCCTCCCCAACCCTCTGTCCCTACCTGTAGCGGGGTTCCGACCGAGTGGGGGGGGGGGTGAGGGATAGTGTGTCCAGAATTGAAAATTTTGCACCAAAATAGCGCCTAAATTCCTACTTCACTGAAAGGAACACTCGCTTCTACCATTGTTGAATTGAGAGGTTGAAGAATCAGGGGGGGGGAGGGCTGTCTTCCGAGTTACAAGTTACAGTATGGGATGGCCAGCACCCCTGTTTGCGTCGCGAGTCGCTGCGCTCGGGCGCGTGTTGAGGGCGTGACGACTCGTCTGGGCGACATGCTGGTCAAGGTGGGCACCATGTCGCTGCACGTCAGCGGCAAGGCGGTCGTGGTCGAGCTGGAGTACGCGCCCTGCGCGCTCGCGCCCAACTGCGCCGAGCTGCTCAAGGAGTTCTACGATGACGTCATCAAGCCGGTGCAAATCAACACCGCCGCTGGTAGTACTGCAGCTCCCACCGTCAACACCAACCCCCTCCAGCGACTGCCCAGAGCGGTGGCTCGCGGCCAGCAGGAGTTCGGACCCGTCGACACCGCGGTTCAGTACATGGACTTGGTTCTGCAGCTCAGGAAGCTGGCCCCCACAGACTGAAAGAATCGAGCGTACGCTCTCGTTCTGCAACGTAAATTTGGATTTTTTTGTTCCCTGCAAACCAGAGGTCATTTGGCCAGAGCGTGTATTCAGAACACAGGCAGCTTTTTTCATACAACGGTTGCTTATTTATTCCCACTGCCATACGGTTTCGTCAGTCGGCTCGTCAATGCCGACGAGCTGGCCGTCTTGGATCGCGAGAAAGTTCTGTCCTTGCTTGGAGACCAGGTCGAAATCGGGCTCCGCTGCCCCTCCGGCGCGGTGCTCGATCGGAATCCACTGAACCGCTGTCGATTTCGTAGCTTCCGTGAACGCGTAGCTGCCGTCTGGCTGCAGACCCAGGTACTTCTTGCTGCACTGGTTCCTAGGTGGACTCCAAATCGTCGACATTAGTCACTCACATCGCGTGATTTACGAATGTTTTTTTCCTACTGGGTTGGACATTCCGACTGAAATTGTGCCTCAACTGCCACACCCATACGTGTAACTGGGGGGGGGGGGAGGGGGAGGTTGGGAGCCCCACTATTTTTCCAACACCCACCCAGACCCCTCCCAACCGCCCCCCCCCCAGAATTTCAACTCGTCTAAAACGGTAAAAGTGAGTAAATAATAAATATGGTGTTTTTCAATACTTTTCAGTGTTATGTGAGCATAAAACAGCTACATTACAGTGTTTAGACCCTAGTAATACCCATTTTTTGACCAAACAGTACCAGTATGACTAAACCCCCCACTTTTTGTGTTTTCGCAACTTCAAGTTTTAGCGTTCTATCAAAATATGGCTGCTTAGACTCGGTGATGAAATGTACCCATGGAGACGCTATTTTGTTGCAATATTTCTTTAGTCTGGACATTTATCCTTGGGTCCCAGAACCCCCACCCACCCTCGAAGGGAGTTTTACCCACCCCTACCCTCCCTATCCCCCAGTCTTTGAGTGAAATGACAAAGGAAAGGCGCGTCCGGAAGTTGAAATCGAACTGAAGTGTTGGCTCACTTGATAAAGGCGATCTCTCCATTTTCATCTGTTTCCTTGATCCAGTAGCTCGTGGCTTCTGGATAATCCGCAGGTTCAAGCAGGCTTTGCGTTGCATTGGAGAGGTCTTCTTCGTATTCTTGATCCTCCTCCCTCAGGTACTTGCCTGTCTCCCTGTGCTTCAGCAGGTAGCTCGTCCGT
Source organism: Paralinhomoeus sp. GSCO2_6 (assembly GCA_030248085.1). Classification (NCBI taxonomy): domain Eukaryota; kingdom Metazoa; phylum Nematoda; class Chromadorea; order Monhysterida; family Linhomoeidae; genus Paralinhomoeus; species Paralinhomoeus sp. GSCO2_6. The sequence goes on along the minus strand of JASAMY010001048.1, from coordinate 53,712 downwards.
GGGGCAGGTGGTGGTGCGGTGGGTCGCGCAATCAGGCGCTTGAACAATTCTACGTCCGTATCTAGAGAATTGAGAACCGACTATACGGCTCTGTAGGAACGGTCTGAGGCAGCGTATGGCCTAAGTAGAGAATCGGCCGCTTGTGCGCACGGTTCTGGGTTCGTACTTCGTATCTTGATGGATCCACTAAATCGAGGACTTCCCTCTCAATGGATTTGCTCGTGCCGTCGCTGCCATAGATTATCGATGGCGTTCTTCCGAATGTCGTCTGGCTAATTGTGCGGCTCTAGACGGGAAGGCGCCATGGAGATGCGTATGCTATGTGGGCCATTGACGGCCTCCTAGCGTTGTCCCCAATCCATCAACAAGAACAGTCTGCAGCTGTACAGTTGCTTTGCAAGGCTCACGACTACACGAGTACCGTACCATTTGGCGTGCCCTTGCAAATCAGCGTCAAGACTGGCGTCACGTTGTCGAGAAAAGTGGTTGTTGCGTTGCAGTCAGTGCAAGACATGTTGAGGAGGCTGGCCTGTTCTTGCTCGAATTTTCTGAAAATTCTGAGCGCTGGGGATAGAATTGTAGTTGAACTGAAAATTCACCCGCAAATCTCCGCCACATTTTCAGCAGTCAGTTCGACGTTGTCATGTCCAGTGTTGTTTTTGAACAACATGCTGGTCGCGCTTCCTATGGTCAGTGCTGAACATACGGTATTTTTTACATTCGTGTACATACTGTGCGGAAATACGAACACTGTACATGTTATGTACGTATTTCAGCACAGTCAAAACTGCTAGGGAATATGGCGACAGTTTTGCTCAACACAGTCTGTAGATTAGGTACTGACTGGTGTTTGGTTCAACTCACCACACACTAGAAGCAGAGTCGTCCAGGCTGGTGTCATGGCTTGCGTACTAGAGGTATGTATGTGCGGTAAAACCGGGCGTACGAAGTGTGTTGTGCGCAAATTTGGAGCGGTGCACAAAACAACTAGCGCAGGCAGCAACAGAGTGAGGGCATACGACGCCGGAACGACTCAAGCGTGCTGCCCGTCGCCACGACGAGTCGTCTTCGCCGCTGGTTGCTGGTCGCTGGTTGCGCATAGTGCGCGGCGCGCTGCATCTCGATTGCGTCTTGCTTGCGTGCTACGACAGCAGAAATTGCAGCGCGCAATTTCGCAAATGACAAGGCAGACAGTCGCGATTGGCACCAAGAAATTAGCGTCGGCAGCTTTCGCTCTCGGCCCCGCCTGCGGCTGTCTCGATCGGGCCAATTGTGTCGATGGCGGTGACATTGGGCGTCAACCGCGCGCCCGCCGGCTGCGTGCGTGTCTGAGAGAAACAAACAAAAACGAGCGCTGCTGCACCATTGGTTACTTGGCGGAGGGCGCCGGCGATTTGCGACGCGGCGCAGCGCCAGAAAGCAAACACAATCGCGCTGCCGACTCGGCGCGGCCGCGGGTGGCTCGCTCGAGTGGGCTTCTCCTCCTTTCACCTTGCGTTTTCCTCGGCGTTCGCTCATCTCAGCTGGGATTAGGCGCTGCCGCCGAGGCGCTTTCCACCAACCGCAGCGTTCGACTTCTCTTCTCAGTGGCTGACCTCGCGTCATGTCGATGACGTGTTCAACGTCGCGGCGGCTTCGCGCCGCGTCGATGCCGGTTCCGTGTCGGCAGCAGCAGCGGCAGCGGGAATTGCATAGCTGCTGCAGACTCGTCGGCCACCTTCGACTCGGCGGCTCCTCGCCGACCAAGAGCGACCCCCAGCTCGACAGCATGCTCATTCGACATCACATCGCGGTTGGTGACGCGCCGTTGCTTTGGTAAACGTCTGTGTTGTACACAGCCTCGGAAGAACAGCCAACACACAGCCACTGTAATTGAATCGCGAAGCCAATGTCATGAACTTCCATTTTTGCACGGAGGGTCACCCTCGAATCGGATCTGGGGGGGGGGTTGAGATGTTGAGAAAGGAGAGCGCGTGTCGATGTCGTAATTAGAGTAATGGCTCTGTCTTTTTATGTTCACAATATCCTACTTGATGTAGAAATACCGTTGCATTTTCCCAGGTCGATGTGAGAGGACTGGTTTTAGTGGTGACTTTGAGTAGGTTGAGTTGGTGGGCGTCACGCCCCTTGTCGAGTTCCACGTTGCATATGCCAACCGAGTTCACGTTCATGTGCCCGCTTGTCATTGTGACCGATCACTCCTCTTCCTCGTCGAAGCTGTCGTAGTGGAGGACCGCGGTGGAAGCCGTCGTCTGCTGCAGCCGCTTCCTCTCCTCCATGATGAAGAAGAGCCGGGGGCAGGTGGCCTTGATCGCCTGCATGGTGCCGAAGGCGAGCGCGAGCAGGCGCGCCTCCTCGTCCCCTCTGCCGCTCTCGAAGTCGACGACGAAGCGCCGACGGCGCGTCGTCCACCAGAGGAGGTCGCAACGCGGCCAGAGACGCGCGAACGTCTCGCCGCGCCGACTCGCGCTGAACGAGAACCGCTCCTCGCCCAGGCCTAGGCAGCGCGACACCGTCGAGTAGAGCGTCCTCTGCCGGCGGATGAACACCGGCTCCGCTGTCTGGTCAACCACGCTGCCGATTCGAAAGTCGCCCTCCTCCGAGCCGGCTTCTATAGGGTTTGACCTCGTTCGGGGCGGCTCGGAGGGCCGCGCACTCACTCGTCAGCTCGATGTCGAACAGTCGGATGCCCAACTCGGCCTGTTCGATGTGCGCGACGATGTGAGGCTTCCGCGAGAGAGTCAGAGAGAACAGTTTGTCGGGCGCCGCGGACGGGATCTCGACTGTGACGTACTCGGCGGTCACGTCGGCCCGGTAGAGATCGCGATTGTGGGGCTCGTCCTCGATCCACAGTTGAATGCCTGCGGATTCAACTGATTTGCCTAATTTGTAATTTTCGATTCTTCGTTGAGCGACAGAAATTCGGTTTCTGGAAGTTGCACGAATTCATTTTTGTTCACAACCACTCGTATTACACGGGTGCACCACGCCAACGCGGAAGCTGTCAGTCACGACTCACCGTCGAACGTGCAGGAGTCGGGTCCGGCCTTGATGTACTGGACGGTGGCGTCGTCGATGGCGTCGTTGCCCTCGATGCGGATCTCGAGCCGGCTCTTGGTCAGCAGCTCCGCCACCTTGGGCAGGCAGACGACGCCGGGCGCCAGCGTCACCGACGCCTTGCGCATGCCGCTCTTGACCGTCCGGCTCATCTTGCGCAGACCTCTGGGACCTCGTTTCACGTTCTCCCAGCCGCAGTCGAGCCAGCTCGACGACGACGACGACGACGACATTACTCGCTCCCTCGACTCAGAGTCGGGCGCGCCGCGGCTACCACCGCACACCGTCGCACTGACTGAGTGGCGGAGGCCGATGCGGGCATTCAGCTATTATGCACGCAACACCGACTGACAACAACCGCCTAGGCTAGGGGAGTCGACGTGAAACGGGTCCTTGCAATGCTGGACGCTTGGTGCATCGAATCCATTCAACTCGGTCCTACTGCGACGCTGTACAGTGTCTGGTGGAGCTTGGGTAGGTGGACCCTGGTGAGAAAGAAACGCGCTTTTTGCTTCGGCCTTTCAGCTTGTCATATCACGAGTTTCGTCAATCAGTTCCGCGTCGTACCTACTGCAGCTGGCTGACTCTCTCTCTAACACGATTTCGCGCGTGGGCTTCATGGTACATAGTGGGAGCGCTGCCAAGAACCAGTTGCTCATTCTACTGTCAATAGCGACACGCCAACAGTGAAGCGTAAACTCAATTAGGCATGGAGGACGACAAGGTGCGCTGAGCAAGCGGTTCAAACATGGCGGGAGTACAATACACATATTCAACTGTTGTCGAAATGATGCGAATTATGCGCGTGAGAAGCGTACAGTGAAGTCAACAGTCGAATATTCGACACTGAGTCTAGTGTGAATGAATGAACGCTTGTCTGCGCCGAGCAGAGGCCGTCGACGACAGACGAGCGAGCCGAGCTGGGTGCGCGGCCGTCTCACACAGGGCAGTGCGGCGGGGCCGACACAACGAGGTCGGTCAGGCAAAAACGCCTATTATGCTTGCGCAGAAGCTGGCGGCGCCTCTGATGCGCCCGAGAGCGCTCGGTGTCGGCGGCGGCGTCGGCGGCACGCGCCGCTTTCATTGCGCGGCTTCACGGCGAGCACTGAACGCCGGTCAAGCTGTTCACCGGCCGCTCGACACCGTCGACACGAGAGCACAATGCATAATGCATCACGGCGCTCCCTACGGTATCTTAAGGCCAGCTGGCGCGGCGCGCGCCTGGGGGCCGATTGAGACCGATTTCGCATTTCTTCCCCCCCCCCCTAATTTCAAAGTCATTCGAGAGCCGACGCTGATGGATCGGCACGGTTGAGGGCGCTAGATTGGCGGTCATCAGCACGGCCCAATAGCACATACCGTCACCGATATGGCACCTTGAAATCGCGATGGAGGTGCAGAGAAACAAGGAACGGAAAACTCGGAAGAGAGATCGTTGACGTCAGCCCGGCTGCGCTTCTTTTAGCGAGACCACCACACGTGACGCCGACACAAACAGGGAGACTCGTTTGCGTAGCGCAAAACAGATGACCACTCTGCTCAAGAAAAAGGAATCTTGTCTTCTTGGAGTGATAAATATTGTCGTTATACCAGACATGTGTGTCACTGTCTGTGTGCGTCACGCTCCTCTAATGCTTCAGCAGAGTCGTCAAGAACAACTCCGGACCAATCAATCCAGTTTTCCACTTCCCCTTGCATTTGATGCGGTGCACAATGAGTGAATTCCGATCTCACAGCCGCTAAGCTTCGTTTTAGCTTAGGCCTTGGTCAGTTTTGTTCGTTAAATAATAGAAAACTAGATTAATCGCACTCTTGGCAGCGCCAGACCTCGGCAGGACAACGTCAGGAGGCCCGCTCCTGACGAAGACGTATTTGTCGCACATGAATGATGCATGTTTGCTTGCTTGCTTGCGCTTTGAAGGTGGTATGCACGGCGGCACCACCCCCCCCCCCCTCCATGAATTGCACACAGACATTGGGGTGGGGGAGGGCTGGCTTAAACGATCGCCGCTCCCAATGAGACCCGTGGGCATTGGTCGGGGGGAATTCGCGGCGCGCTTTGATGAATCGGCTGCGTGTCCGACTACCGGGGGCGCAGCGCCGAAAATAGAGTGAACGCCACGCCTCGGCTCTTGCCCAATGCAGTGTGCTCCGCAACGCCCTCCGGCAGATGTCTTTAAGCGTGAGTGGACTGCTTTTCCGCCGCCGCCCTTCGATCAGGTTTACATGCGCGTGCGCTGCTGCACGGCGAATACACTAAGCTCTAGGCGTCGTACTAGCGTGGCGTCGAGATGTGTCTACATTGTATGTGTCGGCACAGCGTGCGGGCGGCGTCGGTTTGACCGGCTTTTTGTCGACTTTGCAGAGAAGCCAGCGGTGCGTGGCAGCAATGGAACGGCGCAGACTGGACGCCGTCCGCGCCGGCCTCGAGAAGCAGATCGCCTCGCTGCTTCACAAAAAGGTAAGCGAACGCCACAACAAGCCCAAGATTTGGCCCCTCATTATTTCGTGGAGTAGTCTTCGTTGGTCGCTGCTAGTTCCGAAGAATATTAAAGAAAGAATTAGAAAACTAGTGATTTTTTTTATGAAGTGGGGTTATGGCTGTGTAAGGTGTGTATATACGTGCAAATACACCTTTGACAAAGTGTTTCAATGGTAATGCGACTCGGACGCGCTGAAGCCTTAGAATTACAGTAAACGTTTGCGTACACATGTGCACTACATTCGCTGCAATGTGCAATGGTACCTACAGTGATTTCAATTCAGACTGACCCTTACTCTAACAAAACTGTCCCTTTGGCTAGTGTTTCAAGCACAGTGACATCTCTCAGCACAAGCGATGTCGCGAAGTGGTCGCCGAGTGCGCCGGCTCCCCCAAGTCGGACTCCGAGCTGTCGCCGGCGAGGTGCCGACAGGAACCCTGGCGATCACCGCCTCTGCTGCCAGCCGTCCGACGGTTCAACAAAAAGGTTTGAGCCTTTTCTTCTTGGTAGTAGCAGCCCCAGCTACAAGCCACAAACGGAGGGCCACCCGTCCAGCTGCACGATTACGCCGTCAGGCTCCGCGAGTTCTGTCGAGGCCGGCAATTGCCTCGGTGGAAATCAGATTTTGCATTTTCGCGCGTCGCTTGGCCGACTCGTAAAGAGAGAGGGGATGGTCGTTAAGCAAGGCCAGCCGGCGGAACGTCCCTGTATTATCAGTAGCAGCGTGCCCTTCTGCCAGCTCCCTCCCCCGCGTTCGACAGACACGTGTGAAGGATCGCATAGTCGGCGTGTCGGCGCGGTAGCGGCCGTCCCCTCAGTCGTCGGTTCTTCGAGACAATCGCCTTCTTCGGCCGTTTCGGCGTCTTGACTCTTCGCGCCCTTTCGACGCTGCGCATCGCATTCCAGACGAAGACTGGCGCAGACCCTCCCGTTGCGTCGTCGTCGTCGTCGTCGTCGCGAGTGTCTCTGTCCTCGCGGCGCCAAGAGCCGACCGCTGCGCCTTCTAACTGGAGGCGCGGCCAGAAGAAAACAGCGCCGCCACCAGTAATTGTCGGGCCGGCAAACTCGGCTGAGAAAGAGACGCATGCCGCCGCGGCGGCTGGCGCTGCCGCCGACGACGCTGACGCTGACCGGAGCCGAAAATGTCTGGCCGTCGGCAGAATTTCCGCCGCTTCCGGCGCAGCTGCAGCAGCTACTCGCAGCAGCTCGACCTGGACTATCCCTCGAGCAGCCTCCCCAGGAAGTCGAGGCTCTCGGAGGAGGACTCCGTCGACTCGGACGACGAGCGGGCGGCGCCGCCGATCCGAGTCCGCTACCCCAGCGATAGAGGCAGCAGCAGCAGCAGCGAGCCATCCCAGCCCCCCGACGCCGGCATTGTCGTGCCCGCGTCGACGAGCCGGCCTGATTTACGACCAGTCGCCTGGAAGAATAGCGCCGTCGTCAACTACCTCAGAAAATGGGTAATTTCTGCTGACGACTACCGCCGTGCGCATGCATTTCTTCCACTCGACGGCCCACTAGCTCCTCCTCCTGAACCCGGGCGGAGCGTCGCTTCTCCGTCGCCGAGCCTGGCCGGGCCCCATTCCGCAGATACTCTAAACGGCTAGTTCGCGTGACCGACGGCAATTTGTTTTCCTTTCAACCGCGCCCGGTCCGAGGAAGCGGCGCTCCGGCATCGCTATAGTAAAATCAGAGACCCCCGGGACGATAAAAAAAAATTTGCGCGCTGGAAATGCGCCAGCTGGTGCGACTGGCCGGCCGGAGCGGCTGGCGAGTGGGCGTCGACGACGACGACGACCGCTTGCAGATCTCGAGGAGCCAGCCGTCGCTGCCGGCCAACAACGAGCGCAAGTTCCTCACGCCCATCATGGAGGTGCGTCTGTGTGTGCAACCCTTCCAGCCCCCCCCCCCTTCCATAAAGTGCGCTCTGGCCGTCACCGTCAAAGTTGCGCGCAGGTGATTAGTGGTCACCGGCAGAAACAACACACTGACTGAAAGTATAATGCATTTTTGAAGTAAATTCAAACGCAGCAAAGAATTTTTGACTTGGAATTTTTGTGGTGGACAGTAGAGGCAGTAGTAGTACCCTTGCTAGTACCCTAGAAGTACCGTTGCTAAAGGTAAGTAGATTGATTCCAGTTCAGGTTGTTTCCGCTGCTCATGCACAGGTTGTTAGCATGATGATTCATGATTAATTATTATTTTTATAGCAGGGTAATTACATTTCTGCGGAAGATTTTTAGATTTTTTAGAATTCTAGCTAGCAATGTCGTTTGTTCACGAGCCGTCACTCCAGAGTCAAACGCAATGTTGTCTTTGCATTGCAGCGACATACATGTATAATCTCTCTCTAAACCTCAGTACATGGATGATAGGCCATGCAGAGTCCCGCCATAACCTTTTCGAGTGGGGTGTTGTGTTGCTGAGCCGAGCGGCTGTCGCCGCCCGTCAGTGCCAGCATACTCAAAGCAGCAAGTGGGGTGGCGCGCGCCGCGATAAGCCGAAATCCTGCCGGTTGCCTTGTTGATAGCGGCGGAGCGTGACGGTGCGTGTTTCGGCGTGCAGCGCGCGCTCCCACGACTTCAGTGTTAGCGGCGGCACCGCATGCAGGCCGAGAGAACATGCGCCCGCTCCTTTGAGCTGTTGTAGGTCGCCGCCGCCGCAGCGATGCCGACGTTTGAGACGCCCTCGCGTGCAGCCCAGTGCAGGTGCCAACTGGCCGGTCGCTCAGCGGCGATCGATTGCCGTTCAGGCGGCCTAATCCAAGCGACCACGGAGCCTGCAGTGTCGTCGTCCTGCCCTCCCCCGATTCTGGATGAGTGTGAGTGCGTGCGTGCGTGCGTGCGAGTGCGCGCGCATGACGCGCGCGACGACAGTCAGCAGAGCTCGCAAAAGAAGGGCTCGCGCCGACCATTTATGGCGAGAAAGTGAATGGAGCGGCGTGGGAGTTGGAGTGGGCCCCGCGCCGAGGTTGTGTCGAGTGCGCCCTACGGTGCGGTGCGGCGCAGTCGGCGCCGGTACTCGCTGACGACGGCGACCGACCGACGCTGAGTGAGTGCGGTCCCGGCGTCGTCGCGAATCCCGTCCTCCGCGTACGCTAATCTCCGGCCTTAGAGACAAATTGCAGAAGGGCGGCGCGCGCGCGGCGCAGGGCCGCTTGCTGTTTCTAGCTAGAGCAAGCAGGCGTCGCGGACTAGGGCCGGCTTTGCGGCCGGCTACTCGCCCGCCGCGACGCAACGCGGCCGACACCGAGGCTTTGCCTAGTCGATTCCGCCGAGTGGCTGTTCTTTGCTGGGGGCCAACGACAGCGATGCCCCGTCGTCGGGTAAACACAGCGACGGCGTCGGCGACGCGTCATGGCTCCTCAGCGTCGTCACAGTTGGCATTGGCATATGAGACGTCTAAAACCGCAGGCTCAGTCTCCGTCTCTTGGCGCCTTGCGCTCTCTGCTGCCGATTCGTTTCGCTTTCTTCTCTCTCTCCTCTGCTAAGCTTTTCCGCCGCCCGCCACCCCTCGCGGATCGAGGTGATTCACGAGCGCTGCGGAGCGCTTTCCGGGAATGACGTGATGCGTGCGCTTTCGCCGCTACACGGCCCATAGTGGACTGCCGCTGCCCGCTCCAGCTAGTACTCTCTGTTATGTCCATATTAGCTAGCGACCGGTCGCAAGCACGCACGTACGTTGTCGTCCGGAATCCTTGCAGGAATTCGAAGACTCCAGTCTACTCTACGAGATCGGCCTGCAGCGGCGAGCCGACCGCGTTCCGCCACTCTACCAAGTGATGCTCGCCTCCGACTACGGTGGCTTCACCGTCCGAGAGACGAACAACAACGACAACGACAGCGCGCCCAAATACGGACCGGCGAACGGCAACAACAACAACACCAACTTGGCGACGGGCCAAGAGGATGCCGAGGTCGACAGACTGACGACGGACGTGGGCCGACTGGCCTCGTATGGGCAGTGGAGACAGCGCGACGGCCAGCGACGCTACAGCAGTCGGTCGGGGTCCGTCACGGATCTCGACAGCGAGGCGACCAGCAGCAGCGTGGACGAGAAGGCGCTTCTCGCCTTTGAGGAGGATGTGAGCGTTGCTCACCCATTGCTCGATTCCTTACTTCGATTGAAAAACTCCGACCATGGCAGGACGTCGTGTACAGCGACAACGGCGTCATCCTCGGCGGCAGTCTACGCGCGCTGGTCAAGCGGCTGATTCCGCGTCGAGACTACACGCCCGACAGGGCGTACATCTTCGCCATGCTGCTCAACGTGCGCATGTTCGTCTCGCCCTTCGACCTTCTGCACCAGATCCTGCAGGTGCGCGTTTGTGATTGGCTGTTGTCGGATTGGCTTGGGAAAACCGCCAATCGTTGGACGTTCAGCACTGCGTCTTCGAGCAGAACGCGTCGGCGAGCAACTTCCGCCGGGAGCAGCGCTGCCGCTTCTTCCGGAACATTCTCAGACTCTGCCACGAGTGGACGGAGAACTTCCCGCATGACTTCTCGAGCGAGCTCATGCAGGAGAAACTGGAGCAGCTGCTCTCGCTCTGCTCGGCCGACTCCGCCTCCAAGACGGACGTCGCCAGACTCCAGGACGCCCTAGCCGCCAAGCTCGAGCGGCTCGCCCGCTACGAGGCCGCCATCGCCAGCCTCAACGACAGCCAGCAGCACGTCGGCAGAACCGTCCAGCCTTCCGAGAATTTCGTAAGCGAGACGTTTTTTCTCGGCGCGAATTCAAAAAGGTGACGTTCAGACGGGAGTCTCCTTGGTGTGCGACTCGGCGCGCGTGGTGGCCGAGCAGCTGACGCACATCGAAATGGTGAGCTTTCATTTTTTTTTATATATTCTCGTTTCGGTCGAAACCCCTCTCTCTAGGAACGTTTGGCGATGATCGGCACCGAAGAGTTCGTGTACGCCCTCTCGAAGGACTACGGCGGCTCCAAGGACGGCCAAATGCTGCAGATCAGGCCCAACAACCTCTCCCACTACACGGACTGGTTCAACCGACTCACCGCCTTCGTTGCCACCGACATTTGCAAGGTAAGACAGCCGGACTTGATCGATGAGAACCAGTGCTACCGCGGGTTCAAACTGGTATGTACTGATACAAGGTACTGTATTGCGTACTTGTTCATGTAGTACTATTTTGTGCCACTTGACACAGCACCATAACAGGTGCAGTAATAATATGGTGCAGTGGTGTCCGTACGGTCGTGCCAGGCACTCGATCTTTGTAGTACCTGTACCCAGGAGCAGTAGTACCCGAGTACCAATGATAATTGCTCAAGAATGCTCAGTACTTCTACTCGTTAAAAAAAGAGTTGGTACACTTCAGCAACACTACTGGGAGTCGGAACATCTTGTGGAACCAGACTAGGCGTTTAGCCCGTTTAGCACCTCCGCAAGCGCCATCGCGTGCGCCTCATCGAGTTTTACATCGACGTCGCCACGGAGTGCTTCAACATCGGCAACTTCAACTCGCTCATGGCCATCGTCGCCGGTTTCGACATGACCGCCGTGGCGCGCCTCAAACGAACGGTTCGTGTTATTTTAATTTGTATTTTCGAATTACAACTAGAGAAATTAGAAGGAAACATTCAGTGGTCCAAAGTGGAGAAGATGAAGCTGGACATACTGCAGCATCAAGTGGACCCTTCTGGCAACTTTGCCAGCTATCGGTCCACATTGAAAGCGGCCATTTGGCGCGCCGAGGGCGCCAAGAAAGCCAGCGAGCGGGTAACAGGAACTTTTTTCTGCTAGCATGTTTTGGGACTTCTTTCTTTTCTTTCAGATTATCATTCCTGGCTTCAGCCTCTTCTTGAAGGACCTTTGCTTTCTGCACGTCAAGTGCGCTCGGAAGTTGCCCAACGGCCATTTGAACTATGCAGTACGAGCTTTCGATTTTAGTAGTGCAAAGATTCCTGGAAGTGCTTTTCGATTTACATTGGCGTTAACCCAACAACGTGATCGATTGCAGATGTTCGTGCACTTGGCCCAACAAATCAGGGACCTTATGAATTGGAGGGACGTGTGCTGTCCTTTTGAGAAGCATCCGCTACTTCTGCAGCACCTGCTGACGGCTCCTTGTTTCTCGGACAAAAGTGCGTGACGCCATTGAGAATTTGTGTGAAAATGGATCGCTGTGTTGGCGTTCAGGTCTGCAGCTGGCTTCCTTCGAGTGCGAATCTCCAGAACATACGGGCGAAAAGGACGATCATCGACGTTTGAGGTGCACTTATGGCTGGCTTGTATGCTATTAATCATAGAGTATCAAAAAACATCTCACTCTCAAGTCGTCACATATTGTGGTTGTTTTTACGCTGACGAGTGGATAATTGTTCCTTCCCTGGAAAGCTTTGGCAGTGTTTTAGGCTAGCCGCAAGAGTTGCGCCGAACGCCGAAAAATGAATCTGTCAACCTGTTCTGCAGCAGTTCAAACGTCAAATTGCATCACTTAATACGGTACTTACAAAGAGTGATTGATGTCAACCAGGTGTACAGTAGTTGATGTCACCCAGGTGTACAGCATCCCCATTGCTGTCGTGCCCTCAGAGGTGTAAATTGGCGCTAGCAATTCCCCTTGTGCGCTTGTGAGTGTTTTTGTTCGGACTGAAACGAAAGAAAAATCTGAAACTTTCGTGCCCACGCAGCAGTTTGTGGATTAGTAGGGTCGAATTGCCGCACGATGGCGGCAGCGCCGATTGCGCCGTCAGGCGAAATCGCTGTGCGCCGGCGGCGACGTCTCGCCCCACATTCCGTCCGCGACGCCCACAGCACGTCTTCATTGATCTGGCGCAAAAAGCGAAAGTCCCCTACAGCGTCCACGATGAGGATTTTGCTGGCTTCCTTGACTCTGCTCTGCGCTTGCCGCTGCGACGCGCAGTTTTCCGACTACGACTTCGTCTGCAAGCCCGGCTATAAGGTTCCGACATCCGGTCCGGTGTATTTGAGAACTGGAACGGGTGATTAGGTCGTGTCCATATCGCGCCAACGCTCCAAGGGCAGCCGCGTCGGCAGCATGAGTGTCGAGTGCGAGCCGCTCGGCTCGCTGCCGAAACAGGTGGCGCTCGCAAATCAGAACTTCCGAGATTTCGTCCCGGGGAATTCAAAGTCCGTTCAGGTGCGCTGCTCCTCCAGCAGCAAGCCGTTCGCCTGCGACGGTACGGCGGAGGGTTGCACGCGGCCCCACGAGTGGCTGGCCGGCCTCAAGGGCTTCGAACTCGACCAAATCACCGGCGCCGTCTTGTCCGCTCGACCCGCGCACTGACCATTCGGAGAATGTCAGCCAACGAATTTACAATTTTCGTCTAGATTCCAGCCGGTCTGCTGTTCGGCGCCGAATGTCCGCATCGATAAGTCTACCTGTCTCGGGGTGAAGCTCAACTCCATTCGCTCCTCCTTCTTGTTCGTGGCGACTTTGCTTGGCTGTGCTGCACGGCTTCTGTCGAAGTCCCACGCACGTTTCAGTCACGCGGTGCAGACGGAAGAAGTGTACGGAGGACTGAAGTGCTGGCGGCAATACGACCTGAAGAACATGTTCGTGGGTCTTGGCTTGAGTGAGAGTCAGTCGACATCGAAATTCACGCTTTTGTTCGTCCGCAGCGTGCACGACTTCATCTGGAAGCCGCAGGTCTGCCGCTACCTCGTCAACGGCCGTCTGCCGGTCGTCAGAGCGTCGCAGACGCGCTCGCGGAACGACCTCCGACTTCGACTGCTCAACGGCCAGCTACCGGGTTCTCTCTGTTCTGTGGAACAACGCGGTATTGTACTTCGCGAGAACGCGTTTAGCCAACGACCCGACGGTGTGCGAGCGCTGCCAGTGCCACTGCGGGCCCTTCCAGTGTCCCAGTGGCGAAACCCCTGCGGCGCTCGTCCACCAGCGTCGGAAGCGAGCCTCCTGCGAGTGTCTCTGCAACTGCACGTTCCGCTGTCGACAGTGACATCCTCTCCATCTTTCCAGCCAGCTCAACGACAACTAATCACGCCGACAATGACTGTGTACTCCGTATCGTTGTACCGCGCGCTTGACGACTATTGATTTGATTCGGGCTTCGGTAGCAACTGTTCAGTATGCTGTGTCTCTTAAGACGACGCTGATGGGCGGTCAGGGCGGTTGATTTATGACAGCGGTTGCCCAGGGGTTCACAGCTCCGCATCGGCCGCACGACAGCGCGCAGTAGGTGGCCATCCAGCTGTAGTTGGTCAGGCAGTCGCCGCGCTTTTTCCAGAAATTACACTGAACGACGCTCCAGCAATTGTATACTAGTCGGAGCATAATACCTGTAACTTGGGGCTGCACTTGGGGCTGCCCAGAATTTTCCACCCCCCCTCCCCAACCCTTCTCCGCCCCCAGAATTTTCTAAAGGATTTTCAACCTGTCGAAAACGATAAAAGTGAGAAAAGATCGGTGTTTCGCAGCTACTTTCCATTTTCTTTTTACCAAATAGTACATCCTATTTTGACCCTATTTAGCGCCCTTTGATCTAGACGTACTCCCCTCTCCTCTCCTCTCCTCTTGCCCCCCCCCCCCCTTCCCACCTCCCTCGGCTCGCCCCTCTGTTTCAGGTATAGGTACCACAACCGATCAGGCCGAATGACTTACTCGGGGTGCACGCGGATCAGCTGAAATGGGCGACATATGGGGGCAGACGAGACGGGCAAGAAGTGGGAGTAGACGATTGGGGAGCATATAGAGTTGGGAAAAATACGTTTTGACTTTGGACGACGTATTTTTTTAAAAAAATACGGTATTTTTTTGAAAAAATACGTATCTTTTGTATTTTTTTAGAGTACGTATGTACATGTACCATACCTCATAATAAGCCATCAGCAAAGTGCCCAAAGCTTAAAATCGGTACATAAAGTAGGCGAACGCTGCAAAACTGCGCAAGCACGCAAGTGAATGTGTACTAGTTACTAGTGTGTGTGCGTGTGTGTGTGTGTGTGTGTGTGTGTGTGAGGTGAGGTGAGTGTGTGGGTGAGTGGTGCGTAAGCGGAGTAATGAGCGACAGGAGATTTGGCATCCAACATAGTGAGCAATGGGCCGCGCAGCTAAGAACGCGACACAGGGCGCGACGCAGAGATTGTGGGCGCAGGGAGGAGGTAGCAAGAGCAAAAGCTAGCAATGAAGCTAGCAGAACCAATTGTTGGGTCCGCGTCCGCTGCGTCGCAACCTGCAAAAGCGAAACCTAAGCGTCATAAGAATATGTTATGGAAGACAAATCGTCTTGTCTACTCCACCTACATAACATATATATGCTCTTCGATGTTGGGTACACTGATTAACAACGAATGTTTTAGTATTTATTGCAGGTTGACCCAACAAAATACACGCTTACGACTCCGATTTACCACTATGACCTTACGATTACGACTACGACCGTATTTTTTAAAAATAAGATACAGGCGGCGACGTATTTTTTCAAAAAAATACGTGTGTTTTTTGAAAAAATACGTTTGAAAAAATACGCGCCCAACTCTAGCAGCATATTAGTGCGCTGTGCAGTGGGCATCACTTGTCTGCATCAGTGTTGCATTTCAATGGAGTTCGGAAGTGCCACTTTTGCTCCTACGAAGTATAACCCGCTTGGGTTAATCGTTTACCCAAGTAAAGCGCACCCTGGCCGCTGCTATCACTTCTCCATCCAGAACAAACAGCGGCGGGTGTGGAAATGCGCCAGTGCGACACCCTGCGAACACCGCAAGAAGAAAGGAGGAGCTTTCGCGGGGCCAGTGCCACGATCCGCCTGACGACAACAACGTCATCCTCTCCGACCCTGATCACCCCAAGAACGCGCACTACTGTCAGCCCGTCGACAGCGACACATCGACAGACATAATTTTGACTTGTCGTGTCATACTTTGTGACGTATTGTGTCGTGCTTCGTTAAGCGTCGTGCATGCGCTGCTGTTAAATTCGTGCGCGCGCATTTGACAAATAAATTGGAGCATGACCATTAAACAAAACGATACGGTATCTTGAAGTTGCTATAGCGGGACCCTTCGTTGCTATAGCGGGACTCCCTGATCTTATCTGTCAGATCTATTTTGCTATAACGGGACATTGCTATAACGGGACGGAACCTTACTCGGACGTAGTGGTCATCGCAGGGCAGAGGGTGGCACTGCGCGCACGACCTTCGGCAGTACTTGTGCATGAACATCGGATCGACGAAGCAGTCTCCTTGGATCGACCATCTCTGATCACAAGTTTCTGTTCCTTTTGCTCGCTGTGTTACATTACGTGTAGAAAATCGATACCTCGCACTCGTACGTGTAGTCGACGCACATTTGAGAGTCGACGCCGTAGTGATACAGCAGCACGAATGCAGCGAGCAGAAGCACTAGGCGTCAATAAGTTAAGATAAGCGCTCCTTCCAATGAGAGCCACGGGCAGAGGCCAGACTGGAAACGAGAGCCCAAAGGGCGCACAGGAGCCCGCTTTATGAACCTTTTCTCATTTTTTCCTTTAACTTGGGAATTAAAATCAACGTCAGGCTCTGCTTCAAACCTACAGGGCCTTAATTTTCATTGACACTAGAGCTTAAAGATACGAGAGTTTAAAGAACGCCAATGACTCGCGGTAATTGTTTCTAACTTGTATACGGTATGGTATACCGTTTTTACATACATATGTACGGTACTGTACCCGCTACCGATTCTCATCTTTCCTCGGCTTTGTCCAGTGAGTGCGATGAACGAAGCGAACAGAGAGCGCAAGAGAACTAGAGTGGTGGGATAACTGTTTGGTGCTGCTGCCTGTCAGTCAGATTTGCAGATAGGTATGCAAAACTAGTCTTGTGTGGGCGAGCAAAGCGGTCCACAGGCAGCAATCACGACACGAAATGCTTGCGAATTGGAATAAAAACGCGGCTGTGCCGAAAATAGGGTGTCGTTGCGTCGGGTCGCGCTCGAATGCGTCGCTCTCTCCATCGCGGTCTCTGCTGCACCACACAAATGCTGACGAACGCGCGAAAGCGGACTGACTATACCTGTTCTATCAAAAATCGCCGAATACCGTAAAATCGGCTCTAAGCGACTCCCCCTCCTCAATTAACCGCTTACTTCATTAACCCCCCCCCCCTTCGCCAAAAAACCGTTTGAGTACACACGCGCTCATCCATCCCAAAGAAAAAACAGAAAGTTGTGCGATACGCGCCTGCTTTGAAAATGGTTTGTTTGTAACTACGGAAAAAAGCGCTTAATGCTGATACGGTATGTCAAACGCGACGAATTTTGTGCCGACTGTTCTCAATCACTCGTCGCCTTCGCCCGACATCAGCTGCCAGAATTCTGCAACAAACGCATTCTCAATGCTCTTTTTGTGGCTCACGCGCGTATACGTTACGTACACATGTCTGACTGACTGCTGGTTGCGCCGTTTCAAAGACTGCTGCGATGGTCTATTGTATTCGCTTTTTAGAGAAATTTAGAGGAGTCTGACGCACATACCTTCCCACTCGATCTTTCCCGAGCCGTCCTCGTCAATCTCGTCGATGGCCGCCTCGAGCTCCTCCTCGGTGAGCTTCTCGTCGATCTCGCGAAGCAGCTCCTTCAGCGTCGGTCGCGATATGTAGCCGTTCTTCTGAACGCGCAACCACCGCCTTCGCAGCGCAAATTACGCAAGTAGTGAACATGCAACATGGGCACAAAGATGCTTAGGTGATAATGATTGGATTCAAGATGCAGCAAAGTTGACGAACTGGCACATTTCAATGAATGACCTTTGTATTTTTGTGCGACACACTCTTTTTTGCGACGCAGCAGTGGCACAATCAATTTACAGTAATAAACACGTAAATGTAATAAACACGTAAATACAAGTTTGGGCTCTGTATGCCAACAACAATTTTCGAAGCAACGCAGCAAAGAAACTGGGCTAACTGCGAAGCAATGAATAAACAGAATATTCTAAGAACATTTTCGGCACAGGTAGGCACTATGCAATGTGTACAGCATACTAGTACCTATGGCGCGTACCTCCTTGTCGAAGAGTTTGAAAGCCTCGCGCAGCTCCTTCTCCAGGGTCTCCTTGTCGACGGTGTTGATGACGGTGTGCACCATCGCGGCGAACTCCTCGAACTCGAGCTTGCCCGAGCCTCAACGTCCACGTCGACACTCGCCCGTTCCCCAACCCCCAAAAAGGCGCTCTCTCACCGTCTGCGTCGAACTTGCGGACGGTCTTTCGGAGGGTCTTTTCGTCGTAGTCCTGTTCCATGGCCTCCAGCACCTTGCCCACCTGCGTTGCGAAGATGAAGCCCTTCTTGTCGCGGTCGAACATCGTGAAGAAGTTCTGGTAAGCTGCAACCGACGCCGCACGACGCTTAGCTGGGGCAGGGGGGTGGGGGCGCTCACTCTCTAGCTGCGCCTGCTCGATCTCGGCCAAAATCTCTTCGATGTTCTCCGCCTAAACGGTGGTGAACGTTTTTTAAGCCATCGTTCTTGCACGCACGCACGCACGCACGCACGCACGCACGCACGCACGCACGCACGCACGCACGCACGCACGCACGCACGCACGCACGCACGCACGCACGCACGCACGCACGCACGCACGCACGCACGCACGCACGCACGCACGCACGCACTCGCTCCCCAACACTACTAGTCAACAAAGACGTACCATCTTGTTTGGCGCCTCCTTGGGGCTGGAGCTTCGAGCGGCGGCCGGTGTGTCGTGGAACAGAAGGCGAAACGGCGGACGGACGGCAAGGCCAACTGAACAGGACAAGATCGCTTTCAGCGGGGGGGCGCGCGCGCCCTAGCGACAGCCGCGCCCGCGCCCGCGCTTCGGACGGCTCCTGTGCTATTTCCATCGCATTCCCGAAAACGCGGCAGAAGCTAGAGGTGGCCGAGGGGGCGAGAAGCAGCAGCTGTTTTGACTCGGTCGCCAACGACGAGGCGGCGGCGGGCCGCTTGTCCCACTCGAGTGCCGCTCCACTCGACGCCTCCAGCCGTCGACACGAAACGAAACGAAAACCGGCGACGACGCCTCTTGGAAGGCCGCCACCGCCACCGCCCCTCTGACGACACAAACTTATGAGCCGTTGCACTCGGAACCGTTGCCGGAAACTACGGAACGCGACAAAACAGAGCAACGTGTGTACCAGTACGCACACAGTGTCTCTTCGGTCTAGAACAAATAAACAAAGGGCCTCTGACGCAGATTTGTGTTGTTCGTTCGGTCCTCAAAATCTGAAGCAATAACACGTCACCGATACGGTACTGTTCAATCACGGTGTACACGCATATGTACCTGTGTATACTGTAGGTGGCTGATTGTCGCGTTGTACTTTCTTTGTTCGCTAATTTAACTAACCGCTTGACAAAGGAGCGTTGCGACAAATAATTTAATCACAGATAGATACGGTAGGTACATGAAAGGCATGAATTGGCGCATTGCAATCCATTGTGTAACGCGATACAGGATGTGCAATGTGGTATATGCACACGTATGAGCAGCCAACAACTTGTTTGGAAAGTCACCGTCGATTGTCTGGGCCCCATCAAATAGCTGACGCACCCATTTACGCCTAAAAAGGCTTGCGTGGACGAGACAGCGGCTAGCATGACGACTCCTCTGCAAGCGTCAAGGGTGTAATTGAGCTTCGGATGTGTTTACCCGTCGATTCTTCGAATAAACAGTTGCGCGGAGAACTCAGTCAGACTGACTGCATTCTCCACAGGATCAAACGAGACGCAGGAAAAAATGCACTTCTTGCTTGCATCACTGGCTGTAGTGTGTTGCTGCTCTGCTAGAGCGGACGAGCCAGTAGAGTCGTCGTCGTCATCTTCGGCCTTCAGTCTGCCATGCGCTGACAAGGTTGACTGGCGCCGGTTTTGGTGTCTCCTTTCCGACCCTGTTGATCTGGGCAGCGTATGGCGCAGTGGTAGAGAATCGGCCTCTTGCGCGCACGGTTCTGGGCTCGATTCTTGATGGATCCAGTAAATGGAGAACTTCCCTTTCGATGGATTTCCTCTTGCCGTCGCTGCCCTAGACTACAGATGGTGTTCTTCCGATAGTCTTTGGCGAATTATTCGGCTCTAGACGGGAAGGCGTCATGTAGATGGGTGGGCCATGGCGGCCTCCTAGCGTTGCCCAAAATCCAAAAACAAAAACAACCCCGTTGATCCTGGCTCTTGCCTTCAGATCGCTGTGCTGCGCGAACGGATCGAGCTGGCCTTGAATCAGATCATCGGCTCGTTGGAGATGGACGACGGCACGGGCGGCGCCGACATCCACCTCGGGCGGCTGCGCGCCCTACGTCAGAACCTCGTCCGCACCTATCGCCTTCTCGACAACGAATGCGTCAGCCCGACCAGACACAGTGGGCGGCGCGTCCCGAAACAGCGCGCTCGCTGACTTGGGTGCGGATGCGCAGCCTTGCAGATGCGACGATCCTGATCATCGGAGGCCGATTGAGCAAGCGACTGACGACGGACGCGGTGGTCTCGTTCGACCCCGACGCGGGCGTCGTCTCGAGCTGGCGCAACGGCACGACCCTGAGGAACGCGCGCGAGGACTTCGTCGCAGGCGTCCTCGGCGACAGCGTGCTCGTCACGGGCGGCTTCGACCCGTGCGCTCGCCCCCCCCCCCCTTCACCGTAGTTCCGACTTCCGATCCCCCTTTCCTTTCGTTGCAGCAAGTCGGAATACCTGGCCCTGGACGGCTACGCCGACGACGGCTTCGTCCCGCAGCCGCTGGCCGTCCTCGGCAGGCAGAATCCCTGCGGCGCCGTCGTCGACGGTAAGAGCCGGGTCGCAGAGAGTAGGGTACATTGGTAGATGGCGCGAAGCGCACAGGTGGGAGCTTCGTCGTCTGCGGCGGCCGGTTCGTGCACGAAGGCAGGAGGAAGTTCACGCTGAGCTGCGAGCAGTTCACGACGGCGACGGGCGAGTGGGAGCTGTTGCGAGGCGTGAGACTGCCCGAGGGCATCCGGTCGGCGTCGGCCGTGGCGCACGGCACGGACCTCTACGTGGTCGGCGGAGAGCGCCGCCGAGTCGCCTCCAACAAGCTCTCGCGACTCGACACCGTCGCGAGGCGCTGGACCGACGACGAGCCCGTCATGAGCAGCGCGAGAAAAGGAGTCGCCGCTGTCGTAAGCGAACACATCCCCCGACCCCCGTCAATCGGAACCCCCCCCCCCCACCCCAAAGTGCCTCCGGGTATGAAACTATGAAACCTGTATTGACAAAAAATGAAGCAATTGGTACAATTTTATGGTGTTTACATTCATTCAATGAGAGTGAGACACGCTTTCGCACTCGCTTTTTGAGGCGCTCGCTACCCGGCCCGGCTGTACGGTGTCTAGAACGAGTAGGCCTCCCCCGTCGACAGAGCGCCTACGTACACCACGCGTGAGCGAGAAGCCGAAACTTGCCGCCTCTGGCTACCGCTACGCTGCTCGTCCGTCCTTTGGCTAGCACACTGAAATCCGCGCGCGTTCCTGCAACTCGAATTCGCCTCTAGGGAGCGCTGTCTCCCCACGGTGGCGAGAGACGATGAAACGCAACGACGCAATCGACACGGCGCACGCAAAACTTCCCTTCTCCGCGCAAGAGGCCGACGTCGCTTCGCCTGTCGCAACGCGCCTGAGCCGACGCTGCTTCGCCTGTCGCAGCGCGCTTGTGTGGGCCGGCTGACGTCGACGTGACGGGGCTGCCGACAGCGGTCGAGAAAGCGGCCAAAGCACCGGTGCGCTTGCGTGAGAGCTCGCTGGCGTCGACGTGACGGGGCTGCCGCCAGAGGTCGAAGCGAACGGCTCGAGTGCAGGTTTGGGTACGACCGTCCAACGACGCTGCACTATTCGGCCCGTCACCAACACGTGCAAGACGCAGAAAGGTCGCACGGTGGCTTCGCCGCGAGCGGGGGGGGAGAGAGAAAAACAACGGGTTCGGGGATCGGAAAAGTGCGGAGTGACCAGCGGTCAGCGCGTGTCACGCGCGCGGAAACGCGCGTACGCCCACGCGTGCGTCGTCCAATCACAAGGGAGGGATTTGAATGGACGCGGGAAGGACGCGCTGCTAGCGACACCTGGCTGCGCCTAGCGGGCGGCAACAGAACCAGGCTTGACGGTCGCTACGACTACGACGCGACGACTACGACTTTGGCTGTCGTAGCCGCACTGCACAAAAGCGCACAAAACGAGTTCACAGGAAGCGCAGCTGCAGGGGGTCCGATGACGAAGCGGCGTGTAGGACGGTGCCGCCAGTCGTCCCCTGCATTTAGTCGTCCATAAAATGGGGGAAGTGAACACGCAACGAAACCGGCAATTGACTGAACAATTTGCACTAACTACTCTTTTGAAATTTGAGGTTGAAATTATAGAAACTCAGTGCCCCCTCCAATAGTGCACCTTACATAGGGTACCTTCGGTGAGTACGCGAGCACAATGTGCAGCCATTACCGATTATTAGTTGTTCCGTAAAATGTAGGATTTTCGAAAGCTACTGTACCTGTTGCATTGTAGCTATTGTACAGGGTGGCCCACGTAAGTGTAACGATTTCATTCGCCCATAACTGCCGCGATACGCACCGAAATTGTTGAATTTTGCACACAAGGACATAAGGTAGACACATGCAGTAGTTTCTTCACTTAAACTGTTTTTCCGGATTTTGAAAATTGTCCTACCGACGAAAGTGGCTCTCGTCCTGCTCAACAACAATCCGGAGTGATGGATTTGGGTGTAAATTTGGGTGCGGCTGCGTGCTGCTGGAGAAAGTGATTAAAAGCAGTGGTGACACGACACGCCGAGATGTGTAACCAGTGATTTTGTTTGCGAAAGCTGCTAAAAATCTGAGCACAAAAACTCGATATATGCCTCTAACTTATGTACAAATTTCAACTATTTTGGTTGCATATCGCGGCAGTCGCGAGTCAATGAAATCGTTACACTTACGTTACGTGGGCCACACTGTTGTACATACTCCTAACAAGCCTCGCTATTCCTCACGAAATTGAAAGTACCTAGTGCCATGCAAACGCATAATTCAAAATATCTCAATAAAAATCTTATTTAAGTCCTCAACTATTTCGAATGGTTTGTGCGCAGGCAAGTCTGCAGGTGTAACGTGCAGAGTGGTGCGTTCGAGCTCGAACATGATCAAACCGCTTGCAGTTGTACGCGAGCGGCAACGCGACGTGGATCGTCGCGTGCGGCGGCACGCCGACCTCGTTCTCGGCGGAGGCGCTGCGAAGCTGCGAGCGCTTCGACCTCGAGACGCGGCGCTGGAGCGCGTTCCCGGAGCTCCGGCAGGGCCGACGCGACTTCGGACTGGTCGCGTGGGGCGATCGCATCTACGCCATGGGCGGCATCGTCCGCTACCGGCCGGACGAGACGCGCACGAGCTCGATCGAGGTCTACGAGCCCGAAGTCGGTCGCTGGCGCCTCCTCGGCGTCAGCCTGCCCCATCCCCTCGACGACTTCGCCACCGTCGTCTACTAGAGACGCAACCTCGCGTTTGAAATCCGCTCTTACCGTGTTTTTTTTTGCGAGCGCGATACAAATAGCATCTGGTTTATTAAACGACAACTTCCAAAAAATGTGGAGCAGTTGGGAGGGATGGCACGAACGGAGGAACACTGTACAACAACAAGCTGGTGTCGCGGTTGTCAAGTTGTCACAGACGACGCGACAAAAGAGCACGGCTACCCAAAGAATCCTAGCATTGTGCTCAAATCATGCATCTGTGCGCGCATGTGTGCGTGTGTGTGTGCCGTTTGTGCGCGTTTGTGTGTACCGGTACCGGTGTATGACGAGAGTGTGAGCGCCGAGAGGCACGCGGAGAAGATGCTGGTGAGAGAGACGGAGCGCTGAGCCGACTGGAGTAGGAGCTGCAGGCTGATGTCAAGAGGGAGGGCGCAGCGCCTGCGCCCGCTTGACGGCCTGGCAGGCGTTGGGCCTCTGCAGGGAGTCGTGCGTGAGCAGCAGCTCGACGAAGGCGCGCACGGAGCCGGAGGCGGCGGCCGGCAGCTCGTAATCCGGCGCCTCGTCCTTGGCGATGCGACACAGCGCCACCATGGGCTCGTACTTGCTCCAGGGCGGCCGGCTGCACAGCATCTCGACCAGCACGCAGCCCACGCCCCTGAAACAACGGCCCTGTCTTGAATGGTGACGTTCAATGTGCGCCGATGGTCGCTCTCAAAGAGGTGATGAATTTACGCCACCGCTCTTTTCAGCAAGTGTTGCATGCAGCTCGTTCATACACGCATAATCCTCTTTGTGTGTCATTAATCGCTGCTCTGTAGACATTCGGCTATTTTAGAAGCGCTGTCCCCGCACTGGCCTTTATCGTCTGGCGTCAGGCGTAGTGCGTAATGTATAGCTGTAGCCTGTGTGAATCATGGGGTGACGAAAGGACGGAAGGTGCAAAAGACAAACCAGACGTCGGCCTTTCTGCCGCAGCTGCCTCCCTTGAGCACCTCCGGCGCCATGTAGTAGGGCGTCCTGCCCTGCATCGAGGCCGAGCCCATCTCGCTGCAGATGCTCTGCAGCAGCTTCGCGCTACCAAAGTCGCTGATCTTCACGTTGCCGTTGGAGTCCCGCAAAATATTCGCCGCTGCAATTCGCCAACAGCCAGTGAGCAGAGTGCAAGAAACTCTTCAAATTTTACGAACCTTTGATGTCGCGATGCACAATTTCGAAGGCGTGCAAGTACGCCAGACCTTGGAGTATTTGCTCGGTGTACTTCAGTGACAAAGATTCCGCCAGGTTCCCTGAAGTTGCGAAGTACACTACCGCTAGAGAAATGGTTGAAAGTGAGAAGAAAGTGGCGCTGACCGAAGCGCTTGATGAGATCCTTGAGAGAGCCGCCGGTCATGAATTCCATGAATATATTCAGGTGGCGGTCGTCGCGCTGCATGCCGACGTAGCGGACGACGCGCTCGTGGTCCAGGTCTTGCATGAGGTTGATCTCGTTCTCCAAGGCGGCCACTTGCTGCAGCGAATGGCGATCAGGTCAGCCACTCTCTCTCAGGCGAAACGTGGAGACTCACCTTGGAGACCTTGCCGTTGGCCTTTTCAAAGTGACAGGCGGGAATCTCGACCTGCTTGACGGCCAGCTCGCGCCCGTTGTCGGCGTCGAAGCAGAGGTAGACCTTGCCGAAGGAGCCGCCGCCCAGAAATCGACCCAGCTTCCAGTTGACCGGCGCATTGGCGGCTACAAGGCAACAACGAGTCACTCGACACGCCGGAGACTCCTCTCGGCGCCACAACAGAACTGACATGCTGAGTATATCCTTCTGCCGCTTCCACCGAGACTCAGTTTGTCGATGTCGGGAAGTCCCGAGCTGTAGCTGTCGGTGCCACTGGGCTCCCGACGGTGCTTCGTCAGCTTCGACTGCTTCCTTCCCGCTTGGCACACGTCGCAGCCGTGACAACCCCCGACAGACGCGTCGCTAATGACGCTGGGACCCGCCTCGGACACAGTCGTAATAAACTACAAGTTATACTTTCCTTTTTCCACGGAAGCTGAGCATCGTATCTGGCGGACGCCGACTCACGCTCGAAGACGCAGAAGGACACCCGCTCGTTTTGGCTAGCGCTCTCCGGGAGCAGGTCGGCATGGGGGAGGAGGAGCCGTGCGATGATCGACCGACGGTCGCCGGCTCTCCCTGCAGAAAAAATCGTTGCGCCAGCAAGCCGTGAACTGTTGAAAGGCAGCAGAGCCAAGTGTGGCGTGGCGACCGACCTCGATCACGGGTCCCAGACCGCCCCAGCCGTTGACACTATTGGTCCTCGTGCCCACGAACGGCGTCCGCAAATTGTGCTGACTGAGCCGCAGCTTGAGACTCCGGCCCGTGCTGTCCACCACCTCGACGGCCTGGTCGAGCTCGTCCTGCTTTGTGATCGGCACGAGCAGCTGAACGCGGGCACGGAACAATAGCAATTCGTCTTTCAAAACCGACGTTTGCTTGACTCACAGAGGGCGCGCCACTCTTGTTCGCGTAGTAGATCGTCAACTCCGTGCCGAAGCTCTCGCGGACTTTGCGACGGATCGTGTCCAGCTTGAGCGGCCGGCGAGCTTTCATCGCGATCATTCTGTCCTTGTACTCGAGCTTGACCGTGAGGTCGCGTTTCTGCAACAGGCACAGTCGACGTTGGGTAGTCGCCGAGCAGCCAGAGCCAGAGCCAGAGCAGACCTTGCTGAGCTGTTCGGAGAGGTGCTTCTCGATCTGGCGCAAGACCTCCTCCTTGCTCGTCTCGTCCGACGTCGACGGCGTCGGCTCCGCGAAGCCGTTGCCGAGGACGTCGCCTCGACTCGGCATCATGTTGTGAGCGGCAGGCGTTCTCGCTCTCTGTCTATTCAGGGACGGAGTTGCAACGCATCTCGTGACGAGGGAACGGCGCGCGCGCGCGCCAAGCCGCTTTTGCGAAGGCGGTGCACAACAAGCTGGCAGTCTCTGCTCGGCGCGCAACGGGCGCGCTGCTCGAGAATACATGGAACGGCGCCGCGAGCGAAGCCTTATCGAAGCGGCCGTGAGCGTCAGCCGACTGCTTGCACGACGACGACGACGAGCTAGAGGCAGCAGCGGACGAGCAGAGAACAGAACTGTGCGCCTGTCCCGCAGTCTATGCTGGCTCGCCTGCCTGCGTGTGTGCGTGCGTGCGCGCTTTCACGCAACGGCCGGCTGCCGCACCAAGTTGGTTCGCTCTCACACGTACCTACGGGCCGCAGGGGCAGCGGGCGTAACACAACGTGCACTAATCAAGGTCCGACAACGCGTCGCGGCCGTACGAGGGTGGTCGGGGCGAGGAGGCGGTGTAAAGAAGGACGCAGCAGCAGTACGTGTCAGTCAGAGTTGTTCCGCTCGCGCGCGGCGACGACGACACGCGGAACACACGACTCTCCCCCAAAAGACCAACAACATCTGCCTATTACGCAGTGGGCAGCACACTTTGACTCGCTGCGGACGTGTGACGTCGAGCGCGACGAGGGCGCGTCACTTCGATCCGCATGATGACAACGGAGGACGGACAGGGCCGTTCGTTTCGTTGGGCGCAGGGACCGTGGGATGTCAGCCAGCACAGCAGTTCAAAGAGGCCCATCCAGCGTCCAGGAAGATGAGTCAAGGATCGCCTTGTACACCTCCCGACAAAAGGTACCTATCCGCTGCGGAATGCAATGCGCGCGGCGCGCGCAGGCGCCCCACGCCGCCGAGAAAACGACTTCGATTCATCGGCTGCTCGCGAAGAAGGTCACGCGAGACAAAGCGCCGGTCGGGTCGTCGTCGTCGGCGGCGGCGGCGGCGCTGATTCAGAACTCCATCGTTTAGCCTTTTCGCCGCGTCCCAATCACTCCGATATAGCTAGCGAACGGCACAAACAAACAGGAGAAAGACACCGTTGACATGCGCGCTTGCACTTGCACGTACATGTAGAAGGGCCGACGGTGGCATCGGCTGTACAAGATAACGACTCAGAAGCAGACGATTGCTGCACGACTCGCCCCGTACTAGCGGATCGGAGTCGTTCAGGCGCTGGACTTTCGAATGCGCAACAACACTCAGACGGCGACAGACGCGCACACGGACAGAGCTCGTGCGGCGATTCGCAAGTGTTTAGCGCTCCAGAGATGTGCAGAAGAGCCTAGCCGGCACGACATACTGCGCAAACTCGGCTAGACGGAGACGAGAGTGCGGCTACGGTACATTCTGGCACCAGGAGAAGAACGATTCCTGAAACACGAACGTCCTATGTTCACGTAATGAAGGAGTCGTCAACGCTCGAGTTGACGTGACGGCCAAAGACGCGCGACGCCGACGGCGCCAGAAGAAACATAAAGAGGACGTCTTGCGCGCGCGCGTGCGTGCGCGTCGATAACAGCATTGGAACGGCAAACAAGTGTGCCGCTTGTCGGCCGCAGCAAATCACCACGCGCTGAATGGCCTGTGTCGACGACTGTTGCAGCGGCGGCGTGCCAAGGTCCCCTGACAGGCACGAGGCAGCCTTGGGCCTCTAGCATGGCGGAGGGGTCAAATCTGCCGGTGCAAACGACTCCACGCAGCGCGAGCGCGCGCGCGCGCCAGCCGCCGGCGCGTGAATCTAGGCCGACCGTCGTGAGACGCGCGCGCGAACGTCGGCAGAAAACGCATTTCCGACGCCACAGACTCGGAAGGGACGCACGCACGCACGCACTCCAAGAAGCAGAGGCGGCGGCGACGCACCGACTGTGTGGGCTGGAGGAGGCTGAGCCGCTAAGCCCGCGACGATGATGAGTCGCCGACGCGCACCACGCTCGAACTAGCCGCGCAGTGGGCGAACTCGAGCACTCGACCAACTCTGGACCGGTCGCGAGTCAACAGGAGTTGCCATCCGTGCGGCAGCTTCTTAACGTGTTGCGAGCTGCGCGCAATGAAGTGCCGCTAAAGAGCCGGATTACGACGACGACGGAGGCACAACGAAGCGTCGTAGCAGCGAGCGGATTCGTTATCGCGCAACAAAGGCGGCGCAAGGTCGACAGTCGGCTTCGATGCGACACACTGCGACGGCGACGCGCACGCGACAAATTGATTACAGTCGACCAATTATTCCAGGACCCACGTTTCCGAAAGCACGAAGAGCGCGCCACTCGAATAAGCCGACAGCAGAGCAGTCACTAACCTCTACACACCACTGGACGTCCGATCGTGCCGACTCGAACAATAGCCCACGCGCACGACACGCTCTCAACAGTAACAACTTACAATAACCTCGCCGCCCGATTCCCTCAACCATATTTCACAGCACAACGTTCGAATCCTCTAGGAAAATTAGACAGTTCAGTACAGAAAATAAGTAGGACAAAGAAGGCAAAGAGCGGACGTGTAGTTGCGCCGCGCGCACGCATGTACACTGCTGAGTATTATTGAATGCAAGTTCCATCTACAGATTATACGCACTTTACTTACTTACCTAAGTATAAGTACGGATTCTATTGTGGTTTGTGGCCCGCCGCATACGGTGGGCTGGGTTCTACTCCGAAGAAGGGAAGATGACGCCGTAGTTCTGGAGGACGGAGAGGACGACGTAGATGAACCAGAGCGACAGCGTCACCAGTCCCGTGAGCCACTTGGTCGCGACCGGCCCGCCCAGCTCGGCCCGCCCGAACGCGCCGAACCGGCGCCGAGCGGCCAGCAGCGCCAGGCACACCACCGACAGCACCGTGAACACCATCACGCTGAACCAGACCGCTTCCTTCTCGCACGTCACAGCCCTCTACTGAATTCTGGCATACTGGGTTGTCTCTACAGTATTCTCAAAACGGTTTACGGTACCAAGAAAACGCGACTCCCTATGAGGATGATCTACAATGCAATATCTGCACCTGAAGGGCAAGGAGCCGATGGGAACGGGGAAGTCGGTGCCGTCCTTGAACCACCAGTAGAGGGAGGCGATGAACCAGGGCAGGCCGAGTCCCAGGAAGACGTTCACCGAGTTGCTGCCCGTCACGTTGCCGACCGCGTTGTCGGCCGAGTCGTCCTTAAAGGCGCGGACTCGTCCCACTGCGCGGCGCTCCCTTCCCGGCAAACCTGCGTGGCGGCGAGCCGGGACGCGAACGTGTCGGGTAGACTCGTGCCCAGCGCGACGATCGTAATGGCCGTCGTCGCGTCCTTGATGTTGAGCAGGCAGCCGAAGATGGACGCCATGTCTCCTGCGAGGTGGCGAGAACAAAAGGCGTCGAGCAAGAGCAAGCAAGGAACTGTCGGCAGCGGCAGGCACCCAACCGATGATGGCGGTGAGAAAGCCGATGAGGGCGAGGGCGACGACGAACGTGAGCCAGCCGCCGAGAATGACGGGCGGTGGCACGAGCGAGAAGATCACCTTCCAGGGGAAGGCGATGACGTGGCACACGCAGTCGGCGATCGACGCCCCGTCCAAGTCGCCGCCGTTCACCGACGTCGCCTGCCAGGTCACTTTCTCTCGACCACCAGCAGCTACCGTAACCCGTCGACTACGGTACCTTGACAATCTGTTCCTCCCAGGAGGAGGCGCCTGGAGTCAGCACGTCGAGCATGTTGGGCAGCATGCGGTCGAGATTGTTGAAGTAGGCCATCGTGCCGTCGTCATTGAGAATGGTGACGACGCAGCGAGTCAGCACGCCCAGCGAGTTGTCGGCAGACGGCTCTGAAAACCGTTCCGCCAGCTGCTGCTGACGCCCTTCCTAAGTTCGTAGGTCGTTTGCGAGACGACGCACCGTAGAGTTCGACCGCGAACAGCTCGTCCTTCTCCTCCTCCATGTCGTCGATGATGCGCACGTCAATGTACTTCTCCACCTCCCAACTGAAGAATTTCTGCAAATGGGCGTTACCGTATCCAGAAGCTGGAAGGAATGTCAAAGGAAATTTGTGTCAAGGAACCAGCTCGTCGTCCTTCTCCTCATAATCGTCCCCGCCGTCGGCAGTGATGTCCTGAGTTTTGTAGCGTACAGTGCATTCGTGAGGGAAACCGTTTCGCCGACGAACGGGCAGGCGAACGAATCCGGCGCTCTCTTCAACCGTCTAGAGTTTACGGAAAATTAGCATGCCGATACAATCACGAATCCACTACTGTAACCTATTTTCGTTGGCTAATGGTTAGTGTTCCGCCAACTGACCGCGTGATTTTTGACGAATTCAATGGTGCTGGGACTGTCGCGCTCTTCGCTGAGATACTGCAGCTCGGCGACCTTGCAGCGGCCGAGCTTCAGCTTGGGATCGGTGGTCGTCTCGAGCGAGAGGCGCACGTAGAAGGTCATGCGCGGCAGCCAGTCGGCGCCCTGCGTCGACAACGCCGCGTACGCCGGACGCATCGGTGTTGACGGAGCGTAGGCGATTCACCTCGACGAGCTCGATGTGGACGTACTTCTCGCACTCTCCCGGCTCGAAGCGCAGCGACTCGGACTTGCCGAAGAAGTGCACGCCCTTCTTCGCCTGTCCTTCGGTCGTCGCGAATCTGGACGTGTAGGGAGTAGTAGATGACGTCGTACAGGACCGGGCGAGCGCACCTGAAGACGACAGCCTGGTCGGCCTTGCCTCGGCGCAGGACGCGCAGTTGCACTCGGCCCTCCTTGGGATCGATCGCTGTCAGTCGGGCGGCGAACTCGATGCGCTTCTTCCTCGCCGCTCCGGGCATGACGGGCGCGACCGACGTCTCCTTCAGTTCGATGCCAGTCGCTGAAAGGGGATGACTGTCGCTGAGCGCAGCAGGCATCGAGCCGACTCACAAGTTTTGCCGACCACAACCGAGCCGCCACCGTTTTCGTTCTGCTTCTCTTCGCCTCCCCGCTCCGCGTCGTCGTCCTCCTCCTCGATTTTTGGGCCCACGTGCGGCTGCACGGTCTTGTCCCAGTAGGTGTCCTTCTCCTTCCAGCTGCTGAGTCCCTTGATGGCTTGAATGCGGTAGAAGAGCCGGTCCTTGGGCTGCATGTTGCTCAGGCGCCAGGCCACCATTCGTGCGTGCTCGTCCGGACTCAGGTCGGGGAAGTCCTCGCGGATGCGCTTCTCCAGCGCGCGGATGCCGTCCTCGTGCGGACTCAGGCCGTGTTTCAGGCGGTCTTTGAGCACCTGAATATGCGCTAGCGATGTGCTAGCTGCGCCAGGACGATAGTAATCCGGTGTGTCTGCCTACGGCCAGGTGGTCGTCCGGATTGAGCGATTCGGCGCCCTCGATCTGCTTGGGCGGACGGAACCAGTGACGGTCGGCTGCCCAAGCGATGACGACGAGCACGGGGAAGTAAATGAGCGTGAGGAAGCCCTCCCAGACCGTGACGACGCCCTCGCTGCTCAGGACGAGAATGATGTAGAGCCAGAGGTAGGCGAACACCGAGAAGCTGGCGGTCACGATGAACACGCTCAGCTGCTCGATTCGACGAATCTGGCCCGAGGGAATCGACACGATGCAGATGGCCGTGATGCACAGCAGGTTGAACGCAGCCGAGCCTGCAGCGCTCAGGTTCTTTGTGTCGTAAGTGTCAGCCCGCTACCATCGTTGCTCCTTTGCCCTACCAACAATCGTGCCCGGGCCTAGTTTTCCGGCTTTGAATCCACTGCCGCAGATCTCGATGATCGAGAGGAGGATCTCCGGCGCGCTCGAGCCCAGCGCCATGAGCGTGAGGTTGGCGACCGTCGGGTTCCACACGCGCACCTCTTGGTACAGTTCGCCCGGCTCCGGCGGCAGCTCCTTGCCGCTCTCCGAGTCCACTCTCGCCCTGATAGGAACCTGCAACAGTTGCTCATGAGATTGTGAGGTGGTTGGCTCGGTGAGAGCTGGAACCTTCTTGGTGGTGCTGGTGATGCGCTCGATGCTGCACATGAAGACGTCGGCGGCGATGGCGACGCCGATGAAGCTGTAGAGCAGGCCGAGCAGGTAGAGGACGGCGCGCGTCGACGTCAGCCAGTCGCTCTCGTCGAACATCGGCAGGAGCAGGCCGTCCATGCAGAGCTGCTCCTCCACGACTGGCGTGGACGTGGTGGTGACATTCCGCCATGCGGGCGCAAGCGTCGTCATGGTTTGCTGACGACGAGTGCCAAACAGCGCGACTGGGCGACCGACCAAGTCGACTCGCTAGGACGACGGCGCAAGACTTCCTTCCGACTCTATGAGAAGGCACGCACGCGCGCGCGGTGTCGTCGGCAGCGGCCTCGGCCTCCAAGGTTGCTACGCAGAGAAGACACAGTTGCGTTGCGCGTCGGCTGAGCGATGCCGAAGTATGGGCAGCGAGCGAGCGAGGAGGAATCGAGGCGCGCGGAAGGCGGCGCGCGTCGCCAAGGCGCTATCGCGCTCGTCCTTTCTCTGGGGATAAATCGATTGGGCGTTTACTCGTCGTGGGGACTCGTTACCAATGGACGGGCCGACAAAACAAACAGCATTTCGCCGCTCTGTGACTGCGCTTTAAATTCGCGGAAAAGTAAAAACTGCAACAACTTGGTGGTCTGCAAGACTGCACAACGACACACACTTTCTGGTACTTTCGCGAGCCAGTGACCAGGAACAGGCAGCGCTTGTCATTCGGCTTTATCAAGTCGCGACAAGCGTAGCGACCGGTGCCGACGTTCGCACGCCTAGTCACTCTACTCCCACGCTGCATGCGGCCCCAGCAGCAATTGTTGGTGCATTTCGGCGCCAAACGCTGCTGCACCGTCGTTGTCGCCTGTCTGCCACATACTAGCGCACAATGCCCTGGTGTGTGTGTGTGTGTGTGTGTGTGTGTGTGTGTGTGTGTGTGTGTGTGTGTGTGTGTGTGTGTGTGTGCCCTGCCGTGTGTGCGCCCGTCCGTGGGCACAAAGGTGTGGCGATGCGTCGGCGTGTGTGTGCTCTGCGCCCTGCCGCTGCCGTGATTGGCCGCATTGTGCCCTGCCGTCCTTTCCACTCGGCTCCGAGGCTCACCATTGCGAAGTGCGTCAGAGAGGCCGCCCGCCCACCAACGTGGCACAGCTGTCGGGCTCCTCGGCGCCGATAGACTGTGTTTTTTCGCCAGTCGGAATCCAAGAACGTTTTCTCAAGCCGTATCATGACGGAACAAGGATTAATTGATTAGCATACCTTGCTTGGTACCGGCGCGCGAATTTGCAAGCGAAAACGCGAACTATTTACAAATGCTGCAAGCTGCAGCGTCGACACCGTAGTACACGCATACTCATCTAAAAGGCTCGCAGATGCGACTACAAGAGTCGTAAAGTGCAGTACGACTGCTCGCTCGATACTACCGACCGATGGAGCTGTTGAATTGCGCTGCGAGTATGCACCAGTTGGAAGCAGGGGGCGTGCGGCATGTTGGGGTCATGCGGTCGAGGAGGCGTTCCAGCCGAACTTGAGTCGGAGCCGGTGGTCGACCTCCTTGTCCTTGTAGTCGAAGAACATCATGACGGCCAGGAATGCGACGAGGCAGCCCAGGATCAACAGGCCGATGATCGTCTCGCCCGACAGGCTGCACTGCGTCCGCGAGTAGACCAGGCCGCCCTTCTCCTCGTTCCACGTGCCGAACGCAAGCTGGCGAGTCAGACCAAGACTCTGGAAAGACAAAGGCGCGGCTCAAGAAAAGCATCTCTCCATGGATCCTTACACTGGTGTTGGCGCGGTCGTGGAGTCTGGCCAAGGAGTCGGCAGCTCCGACGTCGCTGCTGCAGCCGGAGCCGATGGAGCGCAGGTCCTCGCCGTCGTCGTCGTTGTCGTCGTCGACGCGCGCGCTCCGTCCGGCGTTGCGGAAGCGCCGTTTCTGGCTGAGAGCCAGCGGCAGCTTGCTCGCCTCCATCAGTCCAAAGGCGAGCGTCGAGCCCCAGCCGGCGGCTGCGGCCGCGGCTGCCGTACTCGTCGAGCGTCGATCGCCGGCGCCGTCGACCGCCGCCGGCATAATTCTATCTCTGGCCGTCGTGGCGTAGATCCGCGTCGACGCCGGTCCTCGTCGCTACGGAGACATTAGGCAATCAGCTGGGCGAGCCTGTGCGACTGAGAACGACAGATGACCGATCGCCAGTCGACGCGCGTCCTATCCTGAGGCTGGAGAGCGAGGCAACCAGCGCTTTTTCTCCGGAACGTGCACCCCGTTATTTCAGTGATTGGTTTTCGTCAAAGCCGACGACCCGGGTGACTAACACTGCTAACGACCGAGGCGCACGAACGACGTGTAGACACCGGGGGCAATGGGCGCATGAATAAAGGACGAAACGCAAACGAAAGATCGACGTCTCAAGCCAGCAAAATTACGTCAACGTAAGCCCGTCAACACACACGACACGCGCATGACGTCAAGCCGAGCGACAGCCGTAGCCTTTCCCCCTCCTCTCGCTGAAGACTTCTCTCGTTCTCAAGCGGAGAAATTGAGAAGGAGGTGCTGCGAGGCTCAGGACGCCAGCTCCGCCTCCGTGTCGCGCGGCAGAATGTAGGTCCCTCGGCCGCCCTTTCCCCGCAGCAGCAGGACGGCGCAGAGGCCTGCCGACAGAGCCCATCCCACGACCGTCAGAGTCGTGCCCAGCGCGAGGACGACGCGCGGCGGGCCTCTCTCGTGTCTACTAAGCCGACAAGCCAGAGCCGACGAACGTTCGTCGGAGCAGTTCGCACTGAACGCCGAAATGAGCTATGCATGCGTCTGAATTCGATACTCTTGCGTTAGGACGAGCGCTTCCTCGCACCTACTGCCACTTGGGTAAACGTGGACGTGGACGGTCCACTTCCGGTCTCTGGCGCAAGCCGCCGGCCGCGTCGTCGCAACTAATCGGCACACGCCTTCGTCTAGACGCGATCCTTCGAACGTCAGGCCTGCGCAGTCTAAACGATGCTTCATCAATTTTTCAACTGGTGGTGTTTGCGAGAGATTAAGCAAGCAAATCATTTTAATCGAACCCGGCGACGAGCAGCACTCGAGCAAACAGCTTTCCAGCGTGTCCGTGACGCCCTGCCCCTGACTTGTGGTTCGGTTGTCCGCATCGACAAAATTGACAAATAGGCTTGCCACGACGCACCAGCGAAGAGAATTCATAACGCTGTTTGAAGATCTCGCAATTGAATGAAACTAGCAATATCCTTCACATTACACTGAGACTGCGCACGCAAGCCGACCACTGCTATCACTGGGCGGCGGGCGCAGACGCCAGGTGTTGCGCTCGCGAGCGGATCCGCGACGCCTTTGTGCCGACGTTGAATAGCTGCAGCGTTACTCAGAATTTTTAAAGCAATAGGTGGGATACGTGATGTATACGGTGTGTACCGTAAACTCTATAATTACCCAATTACCCAGTCCTCGGGGGGCTAATTGTTTCATTCGAGCTCTAGGAGGGTGTATAATTATAGAGGGGGGGGGGTAATTATAAAAGGGGGGCTTATAAACTGGAAGGGTCGATGTGTGGGGCACTTTGTTGGCGAAAAGCGCGTGGAGGCAATTTTTAAGGGAAAAAGACGCTATACGTCGGTACACTCTAATACACTCTCACACAGTCTCACATACACATACGTGTACATACATACATACCCATACGCGACCATACATACACCCAGACTGGAAAAATGTGCCTTTTAGACGATGGTCCTTTTAGGGAGGGGGTATAATTATAGGTGGGGGGCTTATTTACTCAAAGTGGTCTTGGCGAGGTGTATAATTATAGGAAGGGGGCTAATTATAGGCGGGGGGTTAATTATAGGGTTTACGGTATGTGTCGACCGGTTTCATGCACGTGCATTTGTTGTAGCCGAATAGGGTGCGCCAACGAACGACACGAATAGTTGAATTTGAGAATAATTTAGTATTGATCAGGGGAGAAGATCTCAAGTCCGACGTTTATCGTCTTTCAAACATGGATTGCGACATTCATCAATACGAAAACACGGTAAATCGTAGAAGTCTTTAAATTTGTTAGCAGTCGTCAGTATATTTCTGGTTACTGTAGGACACTAGTTCAACTAATATTTTTGTCGCGAAGTCACCTATGGTTCACCGTTCTTTCGGGGAGACAGTGTCGAAGAAGGAAGACACCGAGCCTGCGGCCATCATGAATGGAATTCGGGAGCCTTCTAGGTGCGCTGGAAGCGTTATTTGTCATGACGTGTGGCTTAATTATCTGCTGGGATCGGTGGTTCGATGTTCCTCTGTTTTCCTTGCAGGGAAGAGATACGCTCGATGGAGGAGCGTAGACGGCGCTCCGACCGGATCAGCCAGCTGATGGCGAGCTACATGTTGAGAGGCTACAAAATGATGGACGCCTACTGTCCGGAATGCACCGTAATGAGCCAGTAGTCGAGTTTTGTGATCAATCAATCAGTGGCGGATCGATCGAGGGTGGGGCGAACGGGCGAATGCCCCCCATAGGTGTAGATTGGTCCAAAGGCTAGGGGGTAGGGGGGGGGGTCTCTGGGTGTTTCGAAGGGGAGGGGTCTCGTCTCCCGCTATCCCGCCGGGATCGGAAATTTCGGAGGGGGTGGTTGAAGTAGAAGATCTTGCACCAAAATAGCGCGTAAATCGGTGCTTTTTGGTCCAAAATGTGTTAAAACAACGCCTAAATAACACTTTTGAGCGTTTTTGGGTCACATTATACTGAAAATAAAACAAAAACCCGCATCATTACCCATTTTTTTAATATTGAGAGAGGGTTTCCCGGATCTGGGATGGCAATGGCATGGCCAGGGGGGGGGGGGGGGGGCGCGCTCCCGCAAAAAAGAGGGATGGCCTTGGCCAGGGGGGAGTTGAACCCCACCAAGACCCCCTGAGCCCACCTATGATGCCCCCTCCCGAGATCGAAAATCTAAGGGGGAAAGGGGAGGAAACGGCTGGGCCATTGGACCTATTGAAACAGAAAGTGCCTATTGAACCTACTTTTCAGCATAAAAATGCGTGTATGTCGTCGGTCGAAGTTGACAAAAATTTTCGCCACTTGGCAATAATCAATGGGCCGATTGGGTGCCTAAACCATCGCCAAAATGGCCCAGCATCTGTAAGAGGGTTCCCCATTCTGCTAAATCCTTCCTCCGTCCGAAAAAATTCTGGATCCGTTTTACAGTTCGAGTTCGTTTCAAACGACGGAGCGGCGAACTTCCTCTCCATCTTCGGCTGAATTCAAAAGCACTGACGTTGCAGACGGTGCTGCTGGAGAAGCCCGCTCGCTCGGGCGGCGGCGTCTACTGCGTCGCCTGCGAAGAGGTGGACGGCCGGCTGCCGCGCGACGTCGACTCCGTCGTCTCGGCCGAGGACGCGCCCGCGCTCGTCGACGCCGGTCCGGTCGGCAGGCCGATGACACCCACTGACTGGCGCCAGAAAAGTGTTTCTCCAGCAGTCGCAGCGGTCGGCGCCGATAGCGGGGTCGCGAGGGTCGTAGAAATCCCGCTGGCGGAGAGCGCGGCTCTCTACGGGCTCGAGGCGCAGTCCCCCCAGCAGCTCGTCGGCAGGCACCGAGGTGGTGACGACGCGCGGCGCGTCGTCGCCCCCCGGCTGCCGACGAAGACTGACGACGCGCCCAGTGCAACAGAGCCGGTGGGCAGTTGGCCACACTGACGACGCGCGTGTATCGGTTTGTCAACGACCGCTGCAGACGACGACGACGACTCGTCACGTCGACGCCCGGACGAAGGCGCTGCGAGCGGCCGAGACCGCGCTGGTGGGCACGTTGGAGTGGGCGACTGCGCGGCTCGAGCGGTGTCGACGCGGCGACGACGATGACGCTTCCGTCGCCGACTCCCAACAGCTCGTCGCCCTCGTCGACGCCTGCGCGCGAGCGCTCAAGCAATTCTAACAACGACTCTCCGTTTGATCAACGCGCCCGAGTGCCATACCTGTAACTGGGGGGGGTGGTTGGGGGGGCTTTGGGGCCCCCCACTAGTTTTTCAACCACCCCCCAACTCCCCCCCGACCCCCCCCCCCCCCGAATTTTCCCAAAGGATTTTCGTCATGTCTAAAACGATAAAAGTGAGTAACTGTTGGTGTTTTTCAGTGCTTTTCAGTGTTATATGACCATAAAACAGCTAAATAACACTGTTTACACCCCTTTTTATACCCATTTTAGACCAATAAGTACCGTTATAACTCAAACAATGGCCAGCTACCCCCCCCCACTTTTTGCTCCGGAGACCCCCTCCCCCAAAATCGGCCAGCTACCCCCCCCCCACTCGGCCAGACCCAGTTACAGGTATGGCGAGTGCATGTGTTGTCGAACGCAATCGAAAATGTGGCGAAAGAACAGCGCAACACAACGGTCGAAGTACGCACCGCCACTCTCTGGAAGATAGCGAAGTAGAGCGATTTGCTTGTTTTTTGGGTTGGACATTTCCTTGGGGGTGCTATAAAAACAGTGGACGCTGTGAGAACAATTCGTTTCCGGTTTTTCTTCTCGACTACCGTAACTCTTCTCGACTACTCGCTAGTGGCGTTCTTGAGCGGCGTATCTTCAAACCCGTCACGTCACGTCACCGTCACGTCACGTCACCGTCACCGTCACCCACCGTAGTAAAGAAAATACTGTAACGCTGATATTTAAATGTTGATTCTTATTTTTTAACAGGAGGTTCGCAGGATTAGAATCCGTATGTATTCGTGTCGTGCGAGAAATGTTGCTTGAAGTTTGTTGACGAGAAAGAATTGCTGAAACGTCATGGCTAACTCAGTTGACACTGGCAGAGAGAGGCTTGGGCAACGATTCTGGCATTTGGATTCGGATTGGGATTCGGATTCGACAGGTGCCATTGCGCGTCGCCACGTTCAGTCGATGCCTGCAGGAATGGCCGCAGCGCCGCGTCAGTGTGATGCCGACGTGCGGTGTGGTCGACAGCGCACCCCAGGGAGCGACAGGCGGACCGAGCTCGTCGTCTGTGGGCGGCGCCGGTGTTGTGTTTATTTCTGCTGGTTGTGTAACTCTGCTGGATAACTTGCACAAAGAACTCCGTCTCACTGCCATCTATAGCCAGTCAGTTCTTGTTTATTTCTGCTGGTCCCTCACACACTGTGTAGCTCTCCTGGACTTGTTCTTATTCTGATTTACAATTATTGAAATTCAAAAGGCTGCTGACGAATGTTGCTGCAGTATGCTGCAGTACCGGTTTGCTGCAACGTCACGCAAAGGACTTTGTGCTGAGCGATGACGATGAGGTGAGCTGAAGGGGTCACGCTAAAGAACGCGACGTAAAAAGCGCGACGTAATAAGCGCGCCAGGTAAAAAGCGATGTGAGGTAAAAAAGCTGCACCTACAGGGCACAGAGGAAATCGCGCTCTACCAACAACATATGTACGCGTATACAGTAGTACTTCGGCTTGATCAAAGCAATTGTTTTGTTGACACCTCTGTGACTGCTCAGTGCCTCAGCCTGTTTGCTAGACGAATGACCTTGGTGAAACGACTTGACAACTCTCTCGACGTCCGCTAGACTGTCCAGTACTCGTCTGTTCTCGTCGTACATGAGCACGCCATCCTTCAGCGAGAACCGCTTCGCTTCGCGGCGCGACGAATGCGCCACCGCCTGTCAGCGTCAT
This sequence comes from Paralinhomoeus sp. GSCO2_6, assembly GCA_030248085.1. NCBI lineage: Eukaryota > Metazoa > Nematoda > Chromadorea > Monhysterida > Linhomoeidae > Paralinhomoeus > Paralinhomoeus sp. GSCO2_6. Next base: position 14,269 of record JASAMY010001048.1, on the reverse strand, counting down.
CTTTGTCTGCCAGAACTTTCGTGTCTTCGAGAAACGCTGCTACATTTCCTTCAAAGGCACAGCGCCTTTATCTTCGTCTTCGCTCATCATTGCTCAATGCCTATTTGCCTTGTGTCAGTGTCAACTGTGTATCACAAACGATACTGACCTGAACAAGCACTGAAACAAACGATTCTGATGCAAAACAAATCAAACTGACTGGCTATAGATGGCAGTGAGATGAAGATCTTTGTGCAAGTTGTCCAGCAGAGTTACACAACCAGCAGAAATAAACACGTATAAGTATCTAACTCTGCTGGTTGTGTAAAAGTGCTGGCCAGCAGTTTTACACAACCAGCAGAAATAAACACTGCACCGGCCGTCGTCAACTCACCTCCGCCAACAGGTATGTTGCGCGTGGTCTGCGCAACTGGAAACGACAACCCTGCAAACATAATATTGGTGGATCGTGTCTCGACTTCGTAGTGTGTGCTTCTGCATTGTTATCCGTTCAATAAGTTACAAAAATACATCGCAAACAGGTTAAAAAACCGAATTAAGATGTTTAAACGTCCGCGTTACAGTATTTTCCTTACTACGGTGGGTGACGGTGACGGTGACGTGACGTGACGGTGACGTGACGTGACGTGACGGGTTTGAAGATACGCCTTCTTGAGCTCTACCTTTTCGGGAATACCCGATCCATGTGAACCATGTGAACCATGTGAACCATGTGAACGAGAGCTTCGTTATTTCGGTGCGATATTTTTCTTTCTTGTCTCCCCGTCTCGCATATCTCTAAACCGGGGGGGTGGAAAGGTTATCGGGTGACCGAAGACAACCGCCTCTCTTATCTGTCTGTCTGTCCGTGCGCGTGTGCACGTGCCTGTGCGTGCGCGCGTGTGTACGTGCGTGCTTAGGCTTAGGCTTTCGCTTAGGCTTAGGCTTTGCTTAGGCTTCGCTTAGGCTTCGCTTAGGCTTCGCTTAGGCTTCGCTTAGGCTTCGCTTAGGCTTCGCTTAGGCTTCGCTTAGGCTTCGCTTAGGCTTAGGCTTAGGCACGCACGCCGCGCACGAGTGCACGCTCACGCACGTGTACGTGTGCGTGCACGCGTGCGCGCGTGCACGTGCCTGTGCGTGAACGTGCGTGAGCGTGCACGCATGCGCGTGCGCGCTTGCGTGAGTGCGTGCGTGCCTAAGCCTAAGCGAAAGCCAAAGCCTAAGCGAAAGCGAAGCCATGTCCAGAATGTAAAAATTGTGAACCAAAATATGTGTTTGATACCACGATAGTTCAGATTGAGTTGCCAGCGACAACGAAGATCTCGTGGTGGTGCACCGCGAGCGCTTCTCTATTCCCCCGAGAAGCGCCACTCCGCGACATGTTGCTGCACTGTCGCTATAGTTGCGTCGTTGTGCGCTATCCCTACAGTGGCGTAGCCAAGGGGGGAGTAGGGAGGGTATACCCCCTCCCTTTCTGGAAATCTGTACCCCCTCCCGAAACCAAATCCTGGCTACGCCACTGGCGGCAAAGTGGAGCTGTCGCACTGCGAAAAAATCCGCGCCAACTTTGGGGTTTTTCTTTAGGCAAGTGATGCGATCTGCTAAATAGAGCAGGGATGGGATCGTTCACATGGTAGTTCACAGGAAACGTTACAATTAAAATAATAAAAGCAGACGATGCTAAAAATTAAACAATATATAATTAATATAATTAACAATTGATATAAAGAACAGACGCAAAACAAAATCAGTATTATTACTAAAAGCCTTCGACGGAGAGACAGTAGAAAAAATGTCGCACCGAAATAACGATGCACTCGTTCACATGGTTCACATGGTTCACATGGTTCACATGGATCGGGTATTCCCACCTTTTCGCAATTTCCCAATAACGCGAGTCGAGTCATCGAAGTCTTCGTCCGGAAATCGAGACTTGCTTGATATGGACATCCCGTGCGAGCTGGCTCAGAGTTCGCGAGACGGTCGGTAGGCGCTCTGTGATGTTCATTTTCTATGTTTGATCCCAATAAGAAATCCCAATTTTTGCGCATTTTAGAGGGCGCCGACCGGTGTCGGAATCCGGAGCCGCCGTCTTCGCCGCCCCCCGAGGACGTTTCGTCCTCAGGCGTGGTCGCGGCGGATCTGGTCAAGTTGCTCGAGTCGGAGGCTCTGCACGACTTCGTCGTCGACGTGGCCGGCATCGAGTTTCGCTGTCACAAGGTTTGAAAACTGTGGAAGTTGCCGAAATTCTTCTGCGATACGAGAAGGAGGGTTCGTGTCCTCAGGCGATTCTCTACTCGCGTTGCGTCTACTTCGCCGCGATGCTCGACTCGAATCTGATCGAGGGCGAGAGCGGCCGACTCACGCTCGAGGACATTCAGCCTGACGTACGTGTGCCGTCATTTGGTCGTCGCCGACACCCAACGGACAATTTTTAGGTTTTCCGTCAAGTTCTCTACTACATTTACGGCGGGAGGGCGCCGGCGCTGCGCAAGCACGCGGCCGACCTGTTGGCCGTGTCGGACAGGTTCTTCCTCGACGGACTCAAGGCCACGGCCGAAAAGGTCTTGTCGTCGTCGTCGTCGTCGTCTTCGTTGTTGAACACCGGTTTGCACACCGGTTCGCTGCGCAGACGCTGGAGGAGTGCCTGTCGGCGGAGAACGTGCTGAGGACGCTCGTGCTCGCGGACGGCCACAACGCGCACGAGCTCAAGGCGGCCGCCTGCCGGTTCTTCTGCTCCATCGAACACTCGCCAGCCGACCTGCTCTCGGTACCCCCCCATCCCCCACTAACCCCCCCCCCCACTATCCCCTCAAGTCATTGGAGGTGCCCACGGGAATTGGGCCAGGAGAGGGGCCAATCGGCAATTTTTTGCGGAGCTACAGAGAGGGGGGGGGGGCTGGTAAATATGAAATTTCGAGATGGACCTGCGGTCATAATTCGATCGATGTGATCTGAAAGCCGTTTCATAAATACTCGTGAGCTGCAAAACACAAAAGTTCAGCCTTGCTTGCACTGGGATAGAGTCTGACGGGGGGGGGGTACTCCCATGATCCCATCCCTCCATGTCTCAAGTCGCCTCTCGTCTACCGTTCAGTCGGAAGACTGGCGTCTGTTCCAAGCGGAGCAGCCGCAGTTGGTGACTGAGCTGATGCAGGCGCTGCTCGAGGCACGCAGGGCCGTTCCCGACCCCTCCATCGACGTCTGTTACTGCCACTACCGTTGCTGAATTCGTTGTCGTCTCTAGCCGATTGGGCGTTCTTTAGTTGGGCAGGCTGGACTGGCCACCGACGCCGCGTGTCGCGATGCGCTGCGTCGCGCAGCACGCGGCGCCGGCTGCGCAGCATCAGCAGCAGCAGCAGCAGCGGCTGCTGCTCTGTCAGGATCGCTTGGGTCGGCAGCAGGATCGCTTGCTGGAGCTGCAGGCGCGACAGCAGCAGCAGGCCGCCGTGGTCGCGGGCGCGCAGCGCCAGCGCCAGCGCCTGATGGCCGACGGCGGAGCGCCTCTCGTGCTGCCAGCTCGCTACGCGCATGGCGCCGGGGACGCGGCGGCGGTCGCCAACCGCTGCGGCTGCACCCTATGCCGGCCCTCGCGGTCGGCCGGCGTCGCGCCGTCCCCCAGGTAACGCGCGCACACGAACCAAACTCTGAAGCTACCGTACTCTTCGCGTCTCGCAGGCGCAACCAGCAGGTGCAGGCGGGCCACGCGCAGGACCACAACTACGCCGGCCCCAGCCAGGCCGGCCATTGCCCAGGCCGACACCAAGGCCGCGCAGGCCAACAGCCGCCCGAGGGAGGCGCCAGCAGCTAGCCAGCGAGCCAAAGCCAGGGCGCGTATGCACAGTCGAAAATCTAGCCTAGCATCAGTTCAAGTTTTTTTCAATTTTTTAATTTTTTTTTTCAATTTCAATCATCAGTTCAGTTCAAACAGTTCATCAGCCTAGCCTTCAAGCAAATGCTAGAATCTCGAACTAGAGTCTAGAACTGTGCATACGCGCCCAGGAGATACTCAGTTTTAATCGCGGAGTGCATATGACTTACGATGTTAAAGAAAGTGATACGTTAGCGTCGGGCGGCTTAATGTGCTCTTCTTCTTCTGTAGTCGCGAAGTTCGTGAAATGGTAATTTACGGTGGTGTGTACTTCAACGATCGTGTCACTCGCTTTTGCCATTTGGTTTAGCAATGGGATACACAAGAAGAATGCGTGGAATGTCTGCCTACACTCCAGCAAAGCATCGTGCAGTGAACTGAGCCCAGGTCGTTTGGTGTCTGTTCTGCGCACTATGTGTTGCGCGTTGGCCTTAGACACTCGGCGCTCGCATCGACAGGACTCGCTTTGTGTTTCCGCGTCATTCCGGAGAGGCGGTAAGGCCGGGAACGATTGTTGTGGGTGGGCGCCGGAAGCAGTCGTCGACGCGCCTCTGGATGACGTGGGCGTACTTGGACGTGAGGTCGACCACGGCCGGTCGGCGGCCGCGTCCCGCGGCGCCGCAGTTGGCGGCGTGCCGGACGACCGCCGCTCTCGTCTTGGAGTCGAACTCAAGGCAGCGCGCACAGAAGAAGAAGCAGTGCTCGATGTGCACCTGTATGTTGTCTCGTGAGGAAAAGTAAGCGGCCAAATCCACGGAGGCACCACGCCACCCACCTGGAGCACGTGCTTTCTCCTGGCCTCGTCGGTGGCGATTTGTGACGACTTCTGGTGCACCGACGCGCACTGTTGACACTCTGACGAGTAGGCACGTCGTGACGTCTCTTCCGCGACGATAGACGTGGGTGTCGAGGTCGACAGTGGCACGGCAGTGGTCCCTTCGCTGGGCGGAGTCAGAAGCACTGGTGGCGAGGAGGGAGAAGAGGAAATGTCGACGGTCTCCACAGTCGTCGCTTCTTCGCCGCGTTGCCCTGCAACCGCGAGGTCTCAAAAGAAGTGCTTTCTGTTTGGGTTGTCTGGGTAATGCGGCAATCAAAAACACTCGCTCGATAAAGTTGCAAGCTGAATCTTTCCAAAGACGACATATCACCTCACCCTCTGAGAGTTGAGATCTGTGGAAGTGTGGAAGAACGATGGAAAGCGAAGTCGTGACTACGCTGACGCCTTGGGTCTCGTCCTCATCGTCTTCTGGCGGTACATTAGAAGAGGCTGAATCGGTCGCTCCGACTTTCTACCGTTTTCCGAAAGCGGAGGCATCCGAAGAAATAGCTTACCATCGGACAGCGCGGTGGAGCTCGCGCTTTCGTTGTTTGTGGCCGAGGCGTCGAAAGCGTGAGTTGCATCCTCCGTGCAGTCTCGAACCTGGACAGAATATGACGATGACGAACAATGAGATTCCATAAGTGGAGAGTGAACTTGCCTCTGCAGGTTCCGTGCACTGGCCGGGAAAATTATTAGTACCGGGCAATGCTGTCGAGCTAGCTCTTTGAATTTCACTGCTTGTCGCCGAGACGTTGCGAGCGTGAGTTCCTTCCATTGCCTCCTCCAGGCAGTCGCGAGCCTGGACCGGATATGACGATGTGATTCCATAAGTCGACAGTGTACTTGCCTCTCCTGCAGATTCCGTGCATTGCGCCGCTTGCTGATCAGGACAGTCTGCATCGTCGCACGTTGCTCTCTGTCGAGCAAGAAAAAAGTTTGCCATCGGCGTAACCAACATATAACAGCAACACTGCAGCAAGAATGTACCCTCTTCGTTTGGGCGTGGCCTGTAGGTGATGTCGCTGAGACGTTTTCTGTCCTGTCCCTGGCTTCCGTGTCCAATTGTAGGCGTCGCAGCCAGGACAGCCTTATTGAAGTGTCCATGATGAGTCTGTAGCGCCTCTCCGTCTCTGGCTCCGTGCGCACGACGCACTGCAACAACGCAAGTACCATCTCTGTTGGACCGACACTGCGTTTTTACCACCCCGCTGTCGTCACACCTGTGTGGAGGTGCCATCCTTAGGATGGCAGTCGAGGACGTGTCGACGATAGTCGGCGACGGTGGCAAAGTGCTGGCTACAGCCGACCGCGACGCAGACGTAGGGCGAGGAGGCGAGGTGGACGCGTCGGACGTGCGTCTCGAGACGAGCCAGCGCGAAGCCCTCCACCAGGCACTCGGCGCACGCGTACCGCCGCGGCGGTCGTTCCATGTTTTTTCTCTCAACCACTTGTCGTCGACTGGGCAAAAAGCGGTGACTTAGGCCAGCATCACAGCTTGTGTCTGAGACAACAACCCCGCCGTAGATTGGTTGAGAGACCAGGTCGCCAAGAATGAACGGGCCTGTTGTCTGCTTGAACTGGCCGTCTAATACGACTCCCTTCCCATTTCCTTGCACACCAAAGCGAAGCAAGAGCTCCGTCCAACTAAGCAATACACTTTGCCTGCAGGGCACGCAGGACACGACGCGCATACGAGATCAGATCTCGCTTTCATCTCTCAATCGCCGACGCGATGGGTTTGGTTGGCGCAGAGAGCACAACATGAGACGCGCTCAGCTGGACTGAATCATTGGGAAACTAGAATCCGCACTGCTCTCTGATCACGCTGTCCACGTAGGAGTCGCGCTCGATGGAGACGGGCTCGAGCTCGTCTCTCCACACGTAGACGCCGTGCATGCTGCGCGCGTTCTTGTCGGCGTCGCGCCGCAGGTCCGGCTCTCGGTTGCGCGCGAACAGTGCCCGGCGGTCCTTCCAGGGCACGGCGAAGAGACTGCGGTAGTCGAGCACGCGCGCGCTCGTCACCAGCTGATAGGGGTGGACGTCGAGGAGGGCGTCGCGCTCCGAGTCGACGCGGCGCAGGCTGTTGTGGAAGGCGTCGCGGAGCATGTGCGTCGCCACGGCGCCCCAATGGCTCGGCTCGGGCAGGGAAGCGGGCAGCATCTCTGTTTTGGGAATGCAAGCGACGCAACACAGCTCGACGCGCCGGGCAGGCCAACTCTCGGGTAGCGTATGGCATAGTGGTAGAGAATCGCGGCCTCTTGCGCCGGCACGGTTCCTGCGTTCGATTCTTGATGGAGCCACTAGATCCAGGACTTCCCTTTGATGGATCTTCTCGTGCTGTTGCTGCCCTAGATTACAGATGTCGTTCTTCCGAATGTCTTTGGCTTATTACCTACGCGGCTCTAGACGGAAGGCCTCATGGAGATGTGTATGCCGACGGCCTCCTAGCGCTGCCCAAAATCCAACACAACAAGGCCAACTCTCTCCTCGACGCCTCCGCCAGCCGCCTACCCAGACAGACGTGCAGAAAGGGGTGCTGGCTGTAGCGCGAGGCGAGCAAAGCGTTGTTGAGCTCGAGCTTCAGCCGCTTCAGGGAGCCCGGGTACTCGTTGACGAACGTCAGGTCCTTCTCGAAGGCGACGTCCAAGCCTTGCAAAGAAATTATGCGCGTCTCCAGAAAGGCGCCGCCGTACGCGTAGACAATGACGTACCTCAATACGTGTCATCATCAACATTACATGATCACACACGTACGGTGCTTAGTGTGGTTTTGCCTTTGTATTAGATCGTCAATGCCGGTAGATACTGTAGGGTCGACAAGTGATGAAACGCAGTGCAACGTGACTTGCTAGAGTGAGTCACAATTACCACTCGATCACCTCAGCAAATTGAGCATGTAGGAAGTCGCCGTTCCAGCGTCTTTCATCTTTTTAAATTCGCCTAAATTCGCTTAATTCAATGGCGTCTATTGCTCAAATTGGAAGGCTTCTACGTTTCATATATCAACTTATTGCGCAAATGACCCGCGAGAGGCAGGAGTATGGGTGTTTTGTTGAAATAGCTCTCCACGTCCATGGGAACAACCACAACGTTCTCGTGTTTGCTCCAAACTCTTTGCCCTTCTACCATATCCTGTGGCATGTGAACGACGATCTGTTTGTCTTGGTTGTGTCGAGCTGCCGACGCGATCGCGCAGTCCTCAATGCGCTGCAGACAGAAATTGGAAGACTATACTGCAATACACGTACCGTACACGTGATAAGCCGTATACGGTATCAGGTATGCAAATTTCAAAAGCAAACCACGTACTAGATCGTCTCCTTCTGCCTGTGAGAAGACCAGCAAGTGGATTGCGCGGACGCCCGTTTCGCGCCCGAGTCCTTTCAAGAAGTGCTGCTTCGCTCGATAGATCAAAAACAACAGGGCGAACGAAGCGGCAAACGTAAATGCGAAATCCACCTGTCTGCTAGGACGCTGAAGAAAATTGAAATAATTCTCCACTTCCGCGCCAAGTTTCGAACGCACTTACGAGACAGAGCCTACGCTGAATTCCCAGCCACATCTCTACAATCGATTAAGTCAATATCAACAGAAATCTAGTAGGTGGTCTGAAATGTTCCCGTGAATGATTTGTCTATCGTGGAAAAAAGTGTATACAATGTAGGTTTGTTCGTCTATAATGAAATTCTGCGTCATCTCTTCTCGTCTGCTTGTGAATATATCTAGAACAAAGCCCAAAGGTTCGGATCGAACGAGTACTGCACACTTCATGGTTTGGTGGTACCCCACATGGTGCCAACAGTATCGGATAACGTTACAGAGAGGGCAAGATGAATTTGTATAAGCAGCCCATTCTGATGTTTAGCACACACAAAGCTGCGCCACAGGCGCTCTTTACGACTTTTCGCAACACAAACTCTGAAAATGTACACATTTTTTTGAAACTTTCATTTTATGACCTATAAGCATTTGTTATTTTCATGTTCTGCGGATTACTGTAGCGATCAATTCAAACTCGGATCTTCCAGCAGGAATCGAAAATGTCGATCAAGCGAACTTCCCGGCTATTCGTTCTCGCCGAGGGGATCGAGCCGCGTCCAGAGTACGAAGACGTACGTTCCTCTCAATTTGCATTGTTTAATTAAGTCATTCATTGATTCATTAATTTCAGAAATTGGAAAACGCCTATCAGCAAGTGGTTGCGCAGCTGAAAAAAGGCAATGCGGCCGACGGACACCAACATTTGCTGAATATGGTGCGTGCGTAGCAAAAATGTGTAAATTCAGTTTAATGAGAAAAATTCTTTTAGGTTTCCGTAGGCGGCGGCAAAGCGTACGAAGCCGTGTGTCAGGGTTTGCTCTATGGAATGCTGGTGGACAAAGCGGCGGCTCCCACGGTTCTGCCTGCGTATCTATGTGGAATTAAATTAATTATAAAATGATAAAATAAATGAAAATTATTAAATAGACAATCTATATGTCATTTAAAACGTACCGGTTCATTTTTTTTTGTCTCAACTTAGAAATTTGCATTTTATGAGGAAACGACACACCCGCACACACGCACGTCGTGAAACCAAATGTGTATTTCTGGGCATTCTCAGAAAATTCCAGATTCACTACATGCATTGCATGCGAGAATTTCGTACTTCGTATTTTATAGTCTGCGATTGCGTTGTATGCGTATACTCATTTATTTGTTTCCTATTTTAGTACTTTCGTTACTGCGCGGCGGTTCAAACGGACGGCTTTGTGGTGTTGTTGACCAACGTCAACATGGTCCTCATAGATCACTTTCATCGACTACTGGTGGGAGTTTGAAATTAAATTTTCTTTTCTTCAGATTTTTGCTTGATGCAGTGCTATGTGACATGTGGTGACACCGCACCGTGTAGAAAATTTGTAGTGTGTGTAATCTTCCTGTACTGCACGCACTGTTACCGCATCCAGAAATAACAGATCCGACCAGAAAATTTTCTGGAGTGTTTCTTCAACTCGACTTTATCATTTGTACGGTCAAGTGTTTATGATGAGTTGTATTCGACATTCTCTGCAAAATCGTCACTGTTCAGCCATCGTGCGTCTCTCAGCTGTTGTGGTTCTTCGGCGAAGCGATGCGCGCCAATGTGCCCAAAATCGAGAATGTTTTGTTGAATTTGCTGAGAAATGTGGCCGATGAAGAGGGGACTGGGGGGACCCCTGCCGACGTGGCGACGACAGCCCCGCTGGCCGGGCGGCTCGCCGCTTTGCTTGACGAAAATCGGTGAGATGATGGTCTGGCACGCGCGCGCACGCACGCACGCTCTCGCACCACGCACGCACGCACGCAGAGGCATGCACCGGCACGCACGCACGCGCTCAGCGGATTGCTTGCAGCGCCTGGCTGGCGTCGACGCGCTCTCGTTGCGCCATCGGTCCCGCCGCTCTGCTGATCTTTGCGCGTACGTTGGGCTCGATGGACAAGCCTCAGTCCCAATCGCAACAGCGGCCCTCCTCGGCCAACGCCGCTGCGCTTCGCGCCACGCAGGCGCGTCTCTGCGAGTGGCTACTCAAAGAGAAGGCTAGATTTTACAATTCACTGTCGACAAATGTGCGACTTAATGTTAAAAGGCATTTAGCTAGACGACTGTCTGTTCCTGCTGGGCAAGGAGCTGCTGTTCGTGCTGCTGAAAGCGGCGAAGATTGCGGAATTCGAAAGGTTTTGGCAGACGCTGCTCACCAATCCTACGCAGTGGAGTCCACTGCTGGCAGGTGGGATATATGATATCTCTGCATTACTATGCCCAAGAAGAGTCATGTGTACACGCCATCAACACTTACAAACGTTTGGGCAAAACTATTGTGAACTTTCGAACTTTTTGTTCGGGATTGTTTACATTCATAGGCCAGATGAGTAACCTATTTTTTATTTGCAATTTTCGGAAATTCAGGCGGAGTCGAAGAGCTCTTGCGACGCCCCTCGAACCCCGCCGTCTTACGCCTGCGCGTGTCGCTGCAGGTTATTCCTTCGATCATTTGTTCTTCCGTCTTTATGTCAACGCGTCTAGAGGTGCCCCCCCCCCTCTGGGCAGTTTCCAGACCTCTGCAGAATGATCAAGTTGTCTTTTTGCGCACTTCTCCAATCATATACGACAAATGACTACAAAACTGGGTTATTTAGACCCTGTTTCGCCCGTCATCTGCCGAAACACTTGTTTACACGCTATTTCGGTGCTAAATTCGTCCATTCTGAACCCCCCCTTCCATGAACCTGCCGTGTGGTGTTCAGAGCGCCCACCCCAGCTCCCTGGCCTAGAGACTAATCGGCACAATTGTGTTTGTCCATTTGTTTGTCCCTGGGCCAACTAAGGAGTTCGGTTATGCCTGCAGATCGAGCGCAAACTTGAATTCCTGCTGACGAAAATCCGTCTGGGCCATCACGAGAGGCATCTGGGCTGGTTCGCCAAGGCGGTGGGTCTTCGTCACTCTTGCTTGCGTGTGTCAACACAACACGGAGAGTGCTATGTTGTTGTTGTTGTTGGATTAGGGGCAACGCTAGGAGGCCGTCAAGGCCCATATAGCATGACGCCTTCCCGTCTCTCGAGCCGCAGAATTGGCCAAGACATTCGGTAGATCGCCATCTGTATTCTAGGGCAGCGACGGCACGAGAAAATCTCTAGAAAGGGAAGTCCTCGATCTAGTGGCTCCATCAGGAATCGAACCCGGAACCATGCCGACGCAAAAGGCCGATTCTCTACCACTAGGCCACACTACGCAAAAGGCTGCCCGACAGTTCCTATGAGCAGCTTGCTTTAGCACCTGGCGTCGGCGGACGGCGGCGCGCTGAGGACGGAGCTCGTCAGACTCGTCCTGTCGATGCCCATTCCCGACGGAGGCGGCGGACCGGACGGCCTGCCCAAGTGGCAGCTGCTCCACTGGCTGCTGCCCGCGAATCTGGTCGCTGGCTGAGACTTTGTTTGTGTCGCTGCCGACACTGCACAGGACAGGAGGACTGTGAACATTGGGCGGGTATTAGCATTCTCGATCCCATGAGGGACTCGCTACAAATTCTCCTGACCTTGGAGGAATAGGCGGCCGCTTGGCTAAGAAGTGAGAGCGTGGACCCCTTATCCCCAGAGGCTCTGTATTTCAGTCATGCCGTGGTGGTCCAACTCAGAAGACGGCGCCCCAGACAACAACAGAGCTACACTCACCACTCCTCAGCATATTCGGCATAACATTCCAGAGCGTACCCGACTGCCAGATGGCGAAGTTGGCGTTGTGGTTCGACTGGCTCTCCTTCCAGCCAGGCGTGACGCCGCTCTCGGCAGTTGGTGGGCGCTGTCGACACAGCTGACGAAATACAAAGACGACTTTTCGTCAGCACGCGTTCAGAGCCCGTCTACCACCTCGTGTACAACTCGCTCCGGTCGCAGCCCAACCTCTCGGCCTCGCTCTTGGAGTTCTTGTGCTTGGTATTTTGGTTTTCTAATTTTCTCTTTTTTTGCGAATTTAATTTCAGTGATTTGATTGATGCAGGTGTCGGCGGAGTTCCACCCGCCACTAGTGCCGAAGATTCGACAGTCCGTCCTGGCGGCCTTTCAGGCACTTGTGGAAGGCGGCGTCACTCAGTGCGTTGCACAAACGACCCTTGCACGTGTATCGTAAATGCTCCATTAAAGCCCCGGCCCCAGGTACTATGCATTTCTTGTTACACAGTGCGCTACATGCCACTACTGAGAGGTTTCGGCATGTTCACGTACTCGTGTTATCAGTGTACAAGTGTATTTTGATTTGTCGAAAAATTTCCCAGGTCGCTGGCGCCACTGCTCGAAAGCCCCCGTCTCGATCGCACCGTGAGGAATCAGCTGAAGAAATTTCTGCCGGAGCTCTACAGGAGAGGTTGTTGGCGGTCGCGGCAGTGCTGTCGACAACGCGCCTGTCGACGCCTTCAGCGGATCCGGGCCCGCTGACGACGAACGGCTCGGCAGCCTCGCTCGTCCAGCAGGCATCCTCTCGCCTGTCGATGACGCGCCGACAGAGGGCGGAGCCGAGTTCAGCGACGACGACGAGGACGCGCTCGCGGTCGTCGAGGCTGTCGACGACGACAAGTCGACGAGGCCGTCGACTGGCGGCGTCGGCAGCGACTACGGCACGCTCGACAAGGAGCTGGACGTTGACGAGGACGACGACATTGTGGGCGCCGACGTGCTCGCCTCGTCGACCGCCTCTGTCGACGACGTCGACGACGAGGCTGCGGACGAGAAGGCGCCCTCGGTGGAGGCGGTGCTGCCGCAGCTCGACGAGACGCTCAGACCGGTCGTCGACAAGCTGCTCGCCGTCGGCGACGCCGCGGACGAGGACGACGACGCGGACGCGACGGCGTCGGCAGCGCGCGACGAGAAGATGGAGCTGGTACAGGAGCTCGTCGTCGCCGTCTTCCGCTTCGTCAGTCGATTTTTTTAATCTGGACATCCAGCACAGCACGCAGTTTCGCAATCAATGATTGGGCGGGTCAGTGTCACATCGTTGTATGGGCCTGATACCCTCGAAGCGCACGACCAATGTGATAGTGTCCGCCGAACACTTGAGTGTCTGTCCGAGTCCGAGTGCGTGTCGACCGACAAAAACTCTTCGACAGGACAACTACAACCCTGGCGGCTTCTCGGGACGAGGAGGCGCAGCCGCTGGCTGTCTGCCTCGTCCGGTGCTTCTGGTCGGAGCTGTCGCGAGCGGCGCGGCGTCGGCGTCGACAGATCCGACGTCGCCGGAGGCAGCAGGGCGGCGGCGGTGGCGTGGGCGATGAGTCATCGTCCTCGCCGCTCTGGGTGCTGCTCAAGGCGTTGGGCGAAGCGGACGCGGACTCGAGGCCGCCCCTCGCGCTCCGGCTCGCCGAGAAGGCGCCTCTGTCGACCACCGTGGGCTACACGCTGCTTCACTGCCTCAAGGCCAAGTGCGTTGGCTGCTGCCTAAACTTCAGCTGTTGTGTCGTCTCAATGGGTCTTGCTTGCTTGCGTGCGTGTGGGTTTTATTTCGCACCGTTCCGCTGTAGGCAGAAGCTGAGCGAACGCGACGAGGCCGAAGACGTCTACCAGGAGTTCTGCAATCGGCTCGACGAGAAGGTCGCCGACAGGCTCTACACCGACTTGAATGTGAATCTTCACTCTGATACTCGATTTCTCTTGAAATTTCTCCTCCTGTGGTTTCAAGTACTGTCAAGACAAGACGACCTGGACCTCTTCGCCTACCTGCTGCCTTTCGTCTTCGAAAAGGCAATTGCGCTTTTCAGTATCATTTGCTGTCTTGAAAAGTGTTTGGCCAAAATACGGTGTCCTAATGTGTTCTTGGCAGTTGCAATGACCGTTTACTTTCAGTTTGCGAAATTCGCCGAGAACTGAAAGACGATCCTCCAATTGGTCGTGTCCGTCATCGATGCCAAACAAGTGCGTTGCCTCATATAGTTCTGTCGGCTCGTCGGATTCTGACAATTGGGGGTGTAATTTTGCATTTTATACACTTTTCCATTCAGTTGCACTCATTGATCGGTGGCATTATTCGCGACGATTTCAAGATGTTCAAAAAGGAGAACTTCACGGCTTTGATGGGTGGGTTGGTTTGCAGCGC